>JADRCD010189996.1:0-16063 GCA_019843815.1 Montemys delectorum
TGCCTCCTCACTTCTGCCTTTCACTGTCTCCTTACAACACTTGCTTTTGCCTGAGTGCATCGTATTGCTTCTTTCTCTTACTGCCTGGATTCTCATTCCAGTGAGACAAACACAGCCATACACTAAACTATTAAGAAGAGGCAGATCCACAGGATTACCCATAATTTATGAGCCCATTGTCTGTATCGCCAAGTGTTGCATTTCTTATTTATTTTACAATCTTACACTATTTATTAGGTCTGAAGCACTTGGCAAGGCTCATCTCCTCTACTGCTTCAGAAAATATTTCTGTGTATGTCTTAGTTACTTTTCAATTGCTATGAAGAAGTACCATGACCAAGATAACTTGTAAAAGAAAGGATTTAATTGGGGCCTTGTTTACAGTTTCAGCTGATGAGTTTATCACTATCATGTCGGGAAGATCCACAGGAGCAAACAATCATTGGAGCAGTAACTGAGAGCTTACACTTTGAGACAGAGAAAGACACATACACAGAGACAGACAAACAGACAGGCACACACACACACACACACACACACACACACACACACACACACACACGGGGGGGGGGGCTGAGTCAAAGAGACAGAGATATATTGGGGCTGATGTGAGCTTTTGATACTTAAAAGCCCACCTCTGGTAATATACCTCTTCCAGTACATCCACACCCCCTAATACTTCCCCAAAATGTTCCATCACCTTTGGAAAAAGCCTTCAGATCTACAAGCTCATGAGGACCAATCTCACTTAATCCATCACAGTTTCCATTTCCTCTGTCCAAAGTCTTGCTGTTTATCACTGAGGAGGAACCCTCCTGGCAACCATCTGACTCACAGATATACAGACAATTGTTAAGCTTTTATGAGTACCTTGTAGAATTATAGCATTATCCAAAAAGAAAAAAAAAAGTCCCTGAGCTGAAGAATGGATACAGAAGATGTGGTTCATTTACACAATGGAATACTACTCAGCTATTAAAAATGAGTACATCATGAATTTTGCAGGCAAATGGATGGTACTAGAAAATATCATCCTGAGTGAGGTAACTCAGACTCAAAAGGATATGCATGGTATATATAGTCACTAATGAGCAGATATTAGCCAAAAAAAAAAAAAAAAATACAGAATACCCAGGATTCACATACCAGAAGGCCCAAGTGAGGATGCTTAGAAGGGTAAACAAAATAATCACTAATCACAAGAGGCAGAGAGAGGGAAGGATCTGGGTAGGAGAGTGGAGGGAACAGGTTTGGCTATTGGGGGTGGGTGGGGAGGGAACAGTGGGGGCGGGGAAGAGGCGAAAAACCCATAGGGTCAGGAGAATGAATGGAAATATGCAGCCTCTGGGGGAAGGGGAGGTAGAGTTCCAGAAAACTGGGAGGTGAGAGACTCTTAGGACCCCATGGGGGTGACCTTAACCAAAATGCCCAACAATGGGGAGAGGGCACTTCCAGGAGATACCAACCCACAGTCAAAACTTCCTGACCCAGAATTGTTCCTGTTTAAAAGAACTTCAGGGATAAAAATGGAGAAGAGACTGAAGGAAAGGCTGTCTAGTGACAGGCCCAACTGGGGTCCATGCCATGAGGGGCAGCACCAAGGCCTGACACTATCACTGATTCTATGATGTGCTTGTAGACTGAAGTCTAGCATGGCTTTCCTCTCAGAGGCTCTATCAGCAGCTGACTGAGACAGACTCAGATGCTTATACCCAACCATTGGATTGAAGTTGGGAACCCCTATGGGGAGGGGAAGGATTGAAGGAGCTGAAGGGGAAGGTGACCCCATACGAAGACCAGCAGTCTCAACTAACCCAGAACCCAGGGAGCTCCCAGAGACTGAGCCACCAACCAGGCAGCATACACAGGCTGATCCAATGGCCCTGGCACATATATAGTAAAGGACTGCCTGGTCTGGCCTCAGTGGGAGAAGATGTACATAATCCTCAAAATACTTGAAGCCTAGAGGAGGAGGATTCCTGGGTGGGGAGTACTGTCTCTGAGGCCACAGGGAGGAGGAGTGGGATGAGGAACTGTTGCAGGGCGGAGACCAGGAGAGAGAAAATGGCTAGATTGTAAATAAATAAAATAATTTTAAAAAGAAATGAAATAAAACATAGAAATATGAACACCAAAATGACACACTTCGTCCAATAAGATCTTTCCACATCATTTTATTTTGTTCTCAGTACCAAGGGAAGACCAACAGTTCTAGAACCCTGTGATTGCTTTCAGTACTACCTCCTGACTTACAGTGTCACGCTGTAAAAAAGAGGGAAAAAAAATCCAATGTGTTTAGGCACTCAAAATTCTGGCACTAGTCTTGAACTTCAGCCAGTATAAATGAATAGCTTTAAGATAGTAGCTATTTCACAAAATTAATTAATTGGAATTCGCCAGCCAGATGACACCAGCGCCAGAGCCCACAAAACTGAGCATAGCTGTAGGTCAGTCTCTGACCACACCAGGGAGGAGAAAAGAGTAAATAAATAAAAAAACAGGTCCAAGAATTGAGAGGAGACTTTTTTTTAAAGCTAGCGAACTCATGTGTTTTTGAATCCTATGTAATATCTAATTATTTCATCATTTCTGCCTTGTCCCAGATAGCAGAAACAAGTGTGCTTTTCTTGGTATCCTTCATAACCCATGATAATCTCAGCGCAAGTTTCCTCACAGAGTGCTGTGTAACACCCAGTTACCCTTCAATGGAGCCAAGGTTCTGAATTCTTCAATCAGTGACTCCAGCCAGGGCTCCTCCCTCTGGCTCCCATTCCTTCCCACCAAGGCACAATGCTGTGCTGATTTGTGTTGATTCTATGTGTACTTCTGGCTGTAAGTTCATATTTGGATCCAAACAGTGAGATCTGTTCAGACTCCACAGGCTGATAAACTTCATCATCTTGAAGTTCACTGGCATAGTTACTATTTCCAAGAACCCTGAAAGTATGAAACATGCATTACACATGTATGGCATTCATCACTAGGAGAACATCCATCCATATTCTGCATGCAAGTCTAGATTTGGTTTGCTTTCTGGGGAAAAAAAAAACAAGACAATAGAAGTCTCCATTTCCGTTCAATAATAATATTTAATTTGATTTTCTCAAAATATTATTTTCAAAATGAAAACATATAAGAGTGAAGAGATAAAATATCCTACTGAAATAAATTTAACACGTCTTACCACATCTTTCCATTGGTTCCAAGTAACACAGTGAGGCTTCCAAAACAAATGCTGTGTGTAAGAGCTAATGATGATAAAATTATGTTTTTTTTTATTGTGTCTAACAGAACCAAGTAGAAAATGCAAGTAGCAAAGACCGCTTAGGAATGGTTCATACGTGAGGAATAACCCCCTTAGAGCCCTGTGAACTTCAAGAGCTGTAATACTGCTGTTATTGTGGATATGAGTCTTGTGTTTACACCTTCAAAGCTGACATAGTAACTCAAAGAAAAACAAGAACTTCTATTCATCTAGACACACAACTCTCTGGGTAGTACTAAATAAAGTCAATGAGCAAGTGTGGTGGGAAATTTCAAAGAGATTTTTAAATGTGATTTATTTCCATTCTCAAGAGTGTTTTTTTTTTCCTTTTCTTTCCTTCTTGTAGCATGTCAATTTCTTTCTCTCAGATATACACCCCTAGAGAAACAAACTGTGACAGAAATAAAGGGTGAAAAGACATGCTTGTATAATATCTCTTAGTTTCATCAAAAATAGATGTAATATACAGGAGAAATTTTTTTATTAATCATTCCATACATTTATACCTCAAATGATATCCCACTTCCTGGTTACTTCTCTTCAAGTTCCCCATCTCACAACCTCTCTTTCCTCCCCCCCCTTTGCCTCTATGAGGGTGCTTCCCCACCCACCCAACCTTCTCCCAACCCAATCGTCCAGCACTCCCTTATGGTGGTGCATCAAACCTCCACAGGACCAAGGGCCTCACCTCCCATTGATGTCAGACAAGGCAACTCTCTGCTACCTATGTCTCTGGAGCCATGGATCCCTCCCTGTACACTCCTTGGTTGGTGGTCTAGTCCCTGGGAGCACTAGGTAGTCCGGACAGCTGATGTTGTTCTTCCTATAGGGTTGAAATACCCCTCAGCTCCCCCAGTCCTTCGGCTAGCTCCCCTGACAGGGTCCCTGAGCTCAGTCTGATGCTTGGCTCCAAGCATCCACATCTGTATTGGTCAATTGTTGGCTGAACCTCCCAAGGAGCAATCATATCAGGTTCCTGTCAACAAGTGCCTCTTGGAAAGGGCATCAGTGTCAGGTTTGGTGTCTGCAGACAGGATGAATCACCAGGTGGGGCAGTACTAGGATGTCCCATCCTTCAGTCTCTGCTCCAGTTTTTGTCCCCGTTCTTCCTTTGGATAAGAACATTTCTGAGTTAAAAACTTTGAGATTGGTGTGTGGCCCTGTCCCATGACTAGGGAGCCGTGCCTATCTACTGGAGGTAGTCTCTACAGGTTCTATTTCCAGTTCTCCACTAAAATCATCATTGTTGGGTCCTGGGAGCCTCTATTTTTTTTCCTGGTGTCTGGGACTCCCCAGTGGGTATCTCCATTTTCAGGAGAAATTTTTATCCATCAATGAAATGTAAAAATCTTGGACCAGAGAAGGGGGAACCAGCTTTGTCCCTTCACTTTCTTGATGTCTTTGAAAGAGAACATGGTTGCCAGGTACCCAGGAATGAGTGGCACCTTTGATATATGCAAAGGGTCTCTGTTTTAGAGACTCCATCCTCAGAACAAGAAATTGAACTCTTTGCAAGAGAAATAAAGTTGCCTTTCCTGAGGGGCCACATAAATATCATGAAAAGAGACAAGGGATAGGCAGGGGTTTTTTGTTGTTGTTGTTGTAGTTGTTGTTTTGTTTTGTTTTGTTTTTAAAGTCTCCTAAGCCCTGGTCATGCTAGTATGAATACAAGGAATTCCCTCCACTTTAAACAGTCAATTCCTTAGCCCTAGATTCCTTAGCACTGTATCCTTGGCAACTCAGCAGCTTTAGTCTAGACCAAGTGCTTCCTTCACTAAAAGTTTAAAGGATCTCCTTGGAACATGTTCTTTGTTACTGATTTTGACTAGAACATATGTGATTTTCTTTTGTAGAAAAGAGTGCTATAGTTTTACTTTCTATGGATTATATTTTGAAACCATCTAAAATAAGGAGTTGCTACTCATTGTCTTTCTTTATAAAGTCACAGTTACTGTTTGGCAAACATTCTAATAATGACAAAAGATCAGGTAGTCTAATTTTATTTATTGTATAAAAATATATCCCAACTTAGAAAAGTAAAACTCTTAATAAACTGAGTCATATATTTTATGATCACTGACTAATACAGATGTAGAGGCTCACAACCATTCATTGAACTGAGTACACTGTCCCCAATGAAGGAGTTAGAGAAAGGTTCTATGGAGCTGAAGGGTTTGCAGCCCCTTAGGATGAACAACAATTACTAACTAGTACCCTCAGAGCTCCCAGGGACCCAACCACCAATCAAGGACTATACAGGGTGGGACTGAATGTTCTGGCAGCATGTGTATAGTAGAGGATTGCAAATTCGATCATCAATAGGAGGAAAGGACCTCCTATTGTGAAGGTTTTGTGAAGGTTTTGTGCTCCAGTGTAGGAGAATGCCAGGGCCAATAAGTGGGAGAGGGTGGGGTGGCAGGTATGGGGAGGGGGAGGCAAAAGGAGTTTGTTCTTGTTGTTTTTGTTTGTTTGTTTGTTTGTTTTTTGGAGGGGAACCTGGGAAAGGGAAAATTTACATGTAAATAAAGAAAATATCTAAAAAGAAAAAAAAAATAAAGCAACACATCTCATACATTGTCCAACTATGTCCAGTCTCACTATACATCTATCATTTTATTATTATATGCTGTACAATCACATTTGCTAAAGAATTAATTTCCCCCTCTGGGCAGTGGTGGCACATGCCTGTAATCCCAACACTTGGGAGGTAGAGGCATACAGATTTCTGAGTTCGAGGTCAGCCTGGTCTATAGAATGAGTTACAGGACAGCCAGGGTTACACACAGAAACCCAGTCTAGAAAAACCAAAACCAAAAATTAAAAAAAAAAAAGCAATTAACTTTCCACTTAAACAGAATGGAACAATGGACAGTTTAATGTGTTTTAGCTCAAATATTATCTTGAAAGTTTCAGATAGAAAATAATAGCATAAAACAAATTTGTGTCTTAATGAGGAAATGACTTGTATCAATCAGGTTGAAATACAGTCTTTATTCTCCTTAATAGCAGAAAGGCTAGATTTTCTTAACATTCACATGGCCTAGGTAATGCCAGGGAACAAAACTAATATAAATAAATCATCTCAGATGATAGTTTTCCAAGATTAAACTTCTGGACACACAAGGAAGATGGTTCGTTTAAAACATCTCCCAACATTTTGGCAACACGTCATAGTCTGTTGTCCATTGTTACTAACCAATAATATTCTTTCACTCATGTTCATTCCAGTGGTCTGGAGTAGATGAATGGTGAACTCAAAGGATAAGAAGCAAAGCATTCTTTGATTTGCTTTAAAGGTAAATAAATGTTCACAGTGTGTGATGCTTCCACTTAATTGTGATTTTAGATATTATGTCTAGAATATAGGAAAATACAAGGAATACTCAAGGAGTACTTAACTTACATCTATTTATTTGTCTATCTATCGGTCATCTATCATCTGTATATCTATAATCTATCTACTGACCACATATTAATATTTAGAGCAAGTTCATGTTATTATTACAACCAATACACCAGAAATACTCTTCAACTCTCACATAACGCAAGGATGCTTTTGAACAGAGGTCTGTCATCATAGCAACAAGCCTTGTTTGGATTGACCTATTTCTTCACATGTCTTTTGTTTAAACAGTTCTATGGAATTCAATTAAATAATAATTTGAGACAGTTTTGAAATGTAAATATAGCCAATACTAATGCTCAATATTTCTATGCATATTTACTCATTTATTTTTATAATTTAATCAAAGAAGAGCAATGTCTCAGCTAGTCCTAAGACTGATTTTCACCATCACTTATGATCTTAGTTTCCAATGTTCCACAGTGCAATCTCTATGTGCTGTCTGACTTCCAGCAAGCCTTTTACTTAGCAGAGTACCAGATGTGATACATAATCTGACAAGTTTTGTTTGGTTTTTGGAATAATTAAGAGATAATTTAAGCATCTATCTTAGCATGCAATACAAATTAGAAACTTAGTACTAATGCCTTTCCTTCTTTCTGTTTTTATGTTTGAAATGCTTATGCTACTTCTACAAAATGAGCTCTGCTATTAAGAAAACAGTACACTGGCTGCAACAGCAGTAGGCAAGTTACTGCCTAGTATGTGTCAGGCTACAAATTCAAGTCTCAGCAGAAACACAAAAAAGCATCATATCGTAAGAGAAGAGAATGTAAAGTTTAACAATAAAGATTTGGATATTTTGGGTAAATCACTTTTATTCTATAAAATTCCTCCCAATTTGCAGAATGTATCAATACTACTCATTGAACCTAGTAGTAATTAGCTATTAAACAGCAAAAGACATTGTATATGGTATAAGTATGCTATAGAATATGTGTTTAATGATTTATCCACTTTTATGTTACTAGATTTACAGAACTAAACTGCAGACGGTTAGATTATAAAGTGATTGTATAATTTGGTGTTGTAATCAGTAGCATCATGATAAGGTTTAATGTTATTTCACTTTAATTGCTGGCATTTATATATAACTGGCTGTTCAGTCATAAACATTTTGTAAATGAAAGAAGTCATGCATGATGTATCAGTATATATATATGCATGAGATTGGGGAATTGGCAAAGGAATTTAGGATAACCTGGGGATAAAAAGAAGACAATAAGAACATTATATGTTCTTTATTAATTGCGTGTTTGTAATTCCTTTGTAATATAGTTCAATGCAACCTATTCCCTTACTTTAAACCCTGCCTAAACTTAGTCAAGTGCTTCACTCAAGGATTTTTAAACACATTGTCTACTCAATGTTCAACCCACATTGATGAATCGGGTATAATTCTATTAAACTCTTTGCCACAGAATTTGGTTGTGACGAGCTCTTTGACTTCCTTACCATTACCTCTAAAGAAGCTTCAATCCTCATAAAGGAACCCTTGAGGTGAATATTGAGGAGCAAGAAATTTCCAAGAAAGGATTTTCATTTTCCTTGCTTCATCCCCCACTTTTTTCCCAACCCCCCTTTCAGGAGAGAAAGTAGAAGAGAAGGAAAGGAGTAAACAATGGATGGTCAATGATATATGAAGTGTCGCGTGAAGAAAAATAGTCTGTGCAGCTGTGGATACAATCAGGGAAGTACTCAATAAAGGAATCTAGGACTAGGGACATAGGACAGGAGGGATGGAAATAAAAAGATAGGGATGAAAAATGAGATAAGAATCAGATCACAATGCTTTTCTCTGCATAAGACCTCATCCAAGACTTTCTGGTTTTGGTGTTTTGTTTTGCTTTTACCAATGAATGTCTAACATCAGCAAATATTTCTCCCTGAAATAACAGATCACACAAGATCAACTCCCACCTGGCTCTCTACTGTCTTTTCATGTCTTCTCAGTTTCTTCATTATGCCTTTAGAATGCTGGCTTTCATTCCCTAAATCTTCGAAGCTGTCCTACCTTTGAAATTCAGTCCGTGCTAAAAACCCTGGAACAGTCTTAGTGGAATATTTTAGTTTGTTTACTGTGGTGGAAAACTCTGTATGTCTTGTTTGGTTAATTAGTGCATGGCAAGCTGTTGAAAAAAAGATATCAATCTACACTTAAAACTAATGCTAGTTACTTTTTAAAATATAATTCAATAAAGATGGCCAGTGAAAAGAAGCATTTATATTTAATTTATTGAACTGAAAAGTAAAGTGGCATTTCATTTTATTGTATTTACATTTAAAAAGTGCAAGTACTTATTGGAAAAGTTTCCTTTCTTTGGCCTTTGACTTTGTCATATTTTCAACACAAATGAACAGATGTAAATTGAGTTTAAAGACGGAGAGCAGTGAAAAAATGAGATGAACCAAGCATGGGTGATAGACTAAGAATTCAGTAGGGACCCATCACAGACCTCATCTGTGATTCCTCTCCAGGAACACATCCAGACAGCTGTAGTCTATGTAGGGGGCCTTTAAAATACAGTTGCAAAACTCTTTCTCACTTTATTTTATTTTATTTTTTTGTACTTGATTAAAGTGAAACTTTAATATCAGACCCTAATTCATCACAGCATGTAAAAAACTCATAGTGTCCTCTTCTTCTGATTTGGGAGGCACACTGGAGACAGATTCAGACTACTAGTGATGTAAACCTCTTTGAAACTTATTTTTGATACAAATGAAGCATTTCTTAAAGGAAATAAGCCAAGACATCTAAAGAAGACATTTGCTACTGAAAAGAAATGAAAGAGTGCCAAATGAAATTACAGATGATTCCTGATGTTTTAATCCCCCTTGCGCCTTATGTGCTATGGCCTTGATTAAAAGGAACAGGAAGGATTCTTGTAGTCATTTGACCCCTCCCATCAGGATTTTAGAATTATGTAAGGATAATAGCATTTCCCCACCCTTTCCCAGAGGAGCTTTTAAGACTAGCATCTGTGAGGTGTATTTCCTAGATAAATGCAAACTGCCCTTTGACTCTCTTCAAGATAAGAAAACACTGACCCTTCCCACCAAGTTATTTATGACATTCACATAATGTGAAACAGTGCTTGGTCCTGACAGAATGCCCAGAAGGACAGTCACTGAAGCCCCTTAAAGTCCCTCTCTGCTACTATTTAGGAGAGACCCCCCACACTAGTTGACAATGCCCAAGGCTCATTAAAGAGTTTGATGAATTTAATACAATTCAAATTAAACATGATCTCAGGAGAATACGTTTAGGCAGGAAAACTAGATGGGAGTCCATTGTAAGGCACACAGGGACCAAGAGTGGGATGCCTGTTAATCCAAGAGATGCTGGAAACATGAGAAAATGTGAGTTATCTTCTTGGCAAATTAACGTGCAAAATACATTGGTGGTGTGATAGTGAATTTCACATTTTATAATATAATTTCCCAGATTTTGAATAAAAATGTAACACTGGATATTGGAAAGGGTCACTTCCTCTTACTAGGACACTTGCCAAAGGAAGAGACACTGGAAGAGAAAAATGCACTCACTACACAAATATTCTTTATTAACAGGAATGGTGAGAATTTATGTGCCACCAAGAAGACTGGAAAAGCATGGAACTGGGAGACAGCTCAGCCAGCACTGTCCTTTGTAGTCTCAGTGAGAGAATAATAATACTGTGTGATGCTTTGTGCTTGAACTGCAGACTAGAGGAGGGAGACAGTGCAGGACAGGGAAAACAAAGAGTGGGTTTGTTATTTTACAAAATAGACACAACCCAGAAATGAACACATGAACTAGGAAGTTAGCACAGTTCATTGAATAAATCAGTCACAATGGCCGTAAGTCTCCACTTCATCTGGACTTATCCTTTTGATTTATGTACCATTTATGAAAAAAATCCTGGCTGCACTCAGGTACAAAAGAGGCCAAGTGTAGTCTAGTCAAACAAGGGCTGCCAACCAGAGGAAATGGTGGAAGGTTTTTGGTTTCTTATGTTTCATTTTATAGTATTTCATGCAAATATCCTTGAAATACTATGTTGGTGATTTATATGATTAACATCTTGTTCCGGACATTTTTGCAAAGCTCAAAAACAACACAAGTATTTTCAAGTTAAGAATGAGTAGTTCATTGCTAGTGACTTACAAAATAGTAAACATTGAGGTAAGGCCATTGAAGTGTTTAGACAATCATTAAAATAAAATATCTTGAAAACTTAACTAAAAATTGTATTTTCTCTATTCCATATAATATAGAGATTTTTGTACCACAACAGAATGACAGGATATTGTTTAATGGCAGTTTAGTCCCTTATCTGTTTATATGGTGACTGAGTCACTAAGAACCTTAGGGCATTGTCATTTATTTTGTTTTTAATACTTAAAAATATGGTGGGATAAAGACAGAGAAGCAGGGGCCTGACGAGATGGCTCAGCGAGCAAGAGCACTGACTGCTTTTCCGAAGGTCCTGAGTTCGAGACACAGCAACCAGATGGTGGCTCACAACCACCCATAATGAGATCTGACGGTCTCTTCAGGTGTGTCTGAAGACAGCTACAGTGATTTATGCCGGAAGGAGTGGGTCTGGCAGAGGTCAGCTCACCGCCATCTGTACAGCTACAGTGTACTCATAGACATAAAATAAATAAAATAAATCTTAAAAAAAAAAGATAGAGAAGCAAGGAACCAGTGATTTGTCCCAGTCCATGAACTCTATTCTGAATCCTGAAGAAATCACCAACTAAATACAGTAAAGGTAGACTTAACAGCTTTGATTTTATGATATGACAGTGTATCAAGTTTTGGAATTCTGTTTTCTCCCATAACACTATATTCTTTCCTATGGGCATTAAGTGGTAAAGGAAATAAGGACCACTTAGAGAGTGATTAGAGCACAGGAAGCCTGGAGTCCTTGACAATGACCTTATTAGAAGCCTTAGGGAAAATGTGTGTTAAGAAAACAAAACAAAACAAAACAAAACAAAAAAAAACCCAAAAACCTCCACTGGAATTCACTTTGGCAAACTCTGATGGGAAATAACCAGAGATAATCAGAGTGTTGATGGGCAACATGAGATCACTATTGGAGGGAAATAGAGAATGGCAGGTTTGTACATTAAAGCAAAGTTGTATCAGGGAAATAAAGAGTATGCTCCATATTTAATTGGCAGACAAGATATAAATAAGTCATGAGGGATGCTGAGAAAACCTTTGGCTTGAATGTACAAGCTGTCACACTGAGCCCACTTGAGGTAGCAAAGATGGATGGTTTCCAGTGCATAATGTCTATGGGGAGGAAACTGGAAAGAAACCTGGGAACATCCAAGTGGTGACTGGTATCCCCATGTCTGTCAGAATGGCAGTGGCTGGAAAGAATGATGGTATCATGGATTCCTAGAAAAATAAAACTTTGGGAGAAATATGTAACATGAGTTCCACACAGGGACAACAGTGCCAGAGCCACTCAATCAGAATTGTGAGAGCTATTGATTAAATCTGCTGAACAATTTGTCTTGTCCCTTTCATATCCATGGTTAACACTCTAATGGCTCAAAAGAACAGACTAAACTTTTAGATGATTTGCAAACATATCTGCCTTCCCCGAAGCATTACTGTCATTGAAGTGTGTTTCTTGCATACCAAAGGAATCAATCACACACATATCTTAACTCTTGGCTTCCTTACTCACAATCACTCCATTACACAACCTACAGGATAAATAGGAACTCTCCGCAATAGCAAAGACCTCTGCATTGGGGAATTTCCTAGGTGCTTTTCAATGACTCTACACCTGACATTCCTAAGAGTTATTTCTCCTTACTTGCAAGCATATATATCAGCCCTTACATAAACTGTTCCAGCATTCCCCAAGTGAGCTTCCTATTCCTCTATCATCAAGCATCTTCAGAGAATTTGCAATCATCTACCTCAGGTAGACCTTCAGGACTTCTACACAAACAGTTACAGCTAAGCACTCTGGTATTCTCATACTTTTCTATGAAGCCTTTTAAGCATGCACAGGCCCTTCCTACATGTTAGTCTTTGACAATGCTTCGCACACAGTGGGCCCTTAAATCTTTCTTAGTTGTGTGAATAATGCTGGGTTTCTAAAAGATGATATGGACAGAGAAAGTTATTCTAGTTCTACCTCCAAAGATGCTTTGAAAGAGTATATGTCATGGGTAGTACAACAATTCCTGAAGGAAAATAAAAGATATAGTTAGTTTCCTTGTTATTGTGGAAACTGTTTTGTCTCAAGTACGGAAATACCTTAGTGACAGGAAGCAATGTGAAGGAATTCATGATGGTTTCTCTACTCAGAACAGTGTTGGTGACGCTGTTCCCTGTGAGCTGGTGTTAGAATACATTCGAATAGTACAAAAATGATATTACTTAGAATACAAGGTAGGCAGAAAGCTTTGGGCTTCATTTCTTTTCTTTTATCACAAGGGTGTATAGGTAAGTAAAATAAAATCTGTGTTGTCTGAAGAGCTCTTGGTGTGTGGATGTGGTTTTTTTAATGGAAGAGTCAAGAGGAATGGTGATTTGACATTGAGAACAAATGAAAAGAAATATCAATTGCAAATCTATCAATAGTACTTGCAAATCTGATTGAGTGTGCCACGACATATATACAGACTACCTGGTGCAGATCCATGCAGGGCCTGCGTTTGCTACTTCAGGACTTAACAAACAAACAAAAAACAATAGTAAGAAAGATTCCTGATGATATTGTGCTGTATTCATAGATTGTCTAATCATCAGACATGAAGCTTCTTCCTCTGTAGATGAGAGAGGGTTCAGAGACCCACAGCCAGACATACTGCAGAGAATGTCTGAACTGGAGGTTTCCTCTAGGTCTCGCCTCTTGGACATCAAAGAACTCCCCGAAAAAGGGAGCAAAAGACTGTAGGAGTCAGAGGAAATGGAAAATACCAAAAGAACATGGTTAACTGAATCAACTAAGCAGGACTCACATAGGACTCTTCTGGATCACTCCATACCTTCATAGGACATAGTAAGTGGCCATGAATGTATTAGTCACCACTCAAATCCTAAGCGGGAACTCTTGAGACTTTGATGCTGCTGACTACTCAGTTCTCTCCTACAAGCTATCTTTTGAATTTTAACCATGAATGGGTGGGGACTGAGATTTTAGAAAAATGAAATTCCATGATAATGGTAGATTCCAGCAGGCAAACCCAAAACACTTCTGCTTCAGCTGAGCTAGATTCCTGGTTCATTCTTAATCCGAGCTTATGGTTGATTCTTTTTCAATTCAGATACACTCACATATTCAATAAACAGTTAGTTATTCGCCCCCACCCCACCACCCCTCCTGGCGCCTTACTTTCAGCTAGTTAGCTGCGGCTCAGGCAACAGGTCTAAATCTTTTTTTGTTATTATTTTTTATTTTTTTAAGTTTTTTGATTTTTTTAAAAATTAATTAATTTATTTTATTAGATATTTTCTTTATTTACATTTTAAATGATATCTCCTTTCCCAGTTTCCCCTCCAGGGGGAAAAAAAATCCTTGTTCCCTCCCCCCTCCCCTTGCTCACCAACACACCCTGTCCCACTTCTGGCCCTGGCATTCCCCTTCACTGGGACATAGAATCTTCACAGGGCCAAGAACCTCTCCTCCTGTTGATGACTGACTAGGCCATCATCTGGTATACATATACTGCTGGAGCCATGAGTCCCACCGTGTGTACTCTTTGATTGGTGTTTTAGTCCCTGGGAGTTCTGTGGGTACTAGTTAGTTCATATTGTTCGTTCTAAGTGGCTGCAAACCCTTCAGCTCCTTGAGTCCTTCTAAGACTAAACTACAATCATCTGAAGTTCCTGTCCTCATGGATGATATCATTTAGTGAGAAAAATAAATAGTACAAACAAGTACCTATAAAATAAGTGAGGGAAGAATTGGTAGAAGGCATACTTTAATAAAGAGAGATGCTGGAGGTCTCATTGAAAAAGGAATTAAAAGTGATGATTTCCAAAGATGAGAAAGAACCTGTAGTTTTTGTAGGAAGTCAATTTCAAAGATGCTCGCAACCCAACCACTTCAATTGCTCTTCAGTTAGTTGGCTAAGGCTGTTTATTCACAGTGGCAGAGAGGAGAATTAACCATTTGATCCCTCCTACAAGTGTGGCATATAAGACACAATCTTTAAATCTATTCTTTTAATTTGTCAGTCTAGAGTTCATTAGAATGTTACAGGATTTATTAAGATCAATAACTAAAGTTACTATAATTGTTTTTATCAACCCTACATTGATTTATTTAATAGTTCTTTATATTTTTTTCTAAAAGTAGACCAAGAAACTACATGATCAAAAATAAACTTACATATATGTATAATTTTGGCTTTTTTCCCTAGAGAGAGACAAGATACAAAAATAGTTTTGGGGTTCTTCCAAGGCTCCTAGATTAATTACCAGTTTTTAAAAGTTGGGCAAGAAATTACTATTTATCTTTCATTAAACAAAAACTAAATGATTTAATATTTTAAAAAATGCACATAGATGAAGAGATGGCTTCCTGGTTGGGAACATTGTTCTTCTAGAAGGCACAGATTCATTTCTCAGTGACCACATGGCAGCTCACAACTGTTTGTATCTCCAGTTCCATGGGATCTGACACCCTTGCACAGATATACATGCCGGCAAATCACAAATCAATGTTCATAAAATAAAAATAAATTATTAGAAAAATCATTGCACAAATGTATAAATTGTGATTCTGCTATTTAACTTATCAAACTTACTAGTTTGATCATCTAAAAGAGAAAGAAACCAAGGTCTGAGTTCATCTAATTTTAAAGGGAGATTTCAATATTATCAGCAGTTTGCTGTGACTACAGTATGACTGTTAGGACGCAAGGACTCTCCTCATCTACTAAGTTCACCATATTGGAGCACTTGGGAGAAATCTGGCACTCCTGAGCAGCATTGGTTGAAGCCAATGGGAACCCAGAAAAGAGAGATTTATGGACAAATTATGAGAGTGAAGTGTGCCTTTTTCTGGCTGATGACTTCCTGACGATCTATGAATCATTAAACAATTCCTTGCAGCAAACTCCAGGTGAAAGGCTGAAGGCAGGTATGTCTGTGTGTGTAGAAATCCTTATCAATAAAGAAAAAATAGGGAGGTGATGGCACTTGCCTTTAATCCCAGCACTTGGGAGGCATAGGCAGGCAGATATCTGAGTTCCAGGCCAGCCTGGTCTACAGAGCGAGTTCCAGGACAGCCAGGGCTACACAGAGAAATCCTGTCATGAAAAAACAAACAAACAACAACACCCCTCCACCAAGAAAAAATAATACATAAAAAAGCAAGAAAAACAAAGATAAGGAAGAACTGGAATGAGATGAATAAGGACACAGAGTA
>JADRCD010189996.1:16163-31900 GCA_019843815.1 Montemys delectorum
AGAGAGAGAGAGACAGAGACAGAGACAGAGACAGAGAGACAGAGAGAGACAGAGAGACAGAGACACAGAGAGAGACAGAGACAGAGACAGAGAGATACAGACGGAGAGACACAGACAGAGAGACTCCTCTCTCTCTGTGCCAAGTTCTAAGAAGGCTCCACTGTATTCAGTACACAGCCACCAAACAATGTTCTTTGTGAAGAACTGTGGAGCCCACGGCACTGGAAGGAACATACAGCACTCTGCACTCTCACGTAATGATTCTGATGAGGTGTCACCTATTTCCATCCAAAAGCTGTTGTAATATGATAACACCTTTGGGAAAGGCACTTTTCTGTCTATGAAATTATTGAATGCAGGCCTTATTCCATCCTCTACATTGGGCTGGACGGTCCCAATCTGTCTTCAGGGCCTGGAGAAACGAAAGGAGACATCTAACATCTAAAAAATTTCCATATGGAAAACTCTTTAATGGGAAGTAGATGAACTGGGTGATCCAACGAGGTCTTCCACAACTTTAATTTCCATGATTCTGCTTGGGAAGTATTTCAGAACTTTCCTAACCCCAGGCAGATTCCACTGAGTTTAAGGGGGTGAAGAGACAGTTACTGAAAGAAGGAATGGAACCATCCTTGATTCCTGGAGAAAACTGGGGGGCCCAGAGAAGGGTAGAGTAGGCATACTAGATCTCAGACCACCTCATGTTTGTTAGAGACCAAGGAGAGGAATGGAAGCCAACTCTTCTCGTAGTCTGCTGGCAGTGTCCTCACTGTCCCTAGTAATCTGTTGAGACAGCCTTGCTGTCTTCATAAAGGCATGAGGATTTTGCTTTTGTTTTTTGTTTTGTTTTGTTTTGTTTTTTAGCTTTTTTTACTGTAGTTGTGAATGTTATCATTAAATGTCCCAGACTGACAACAGCTGGTCACAGAAGGATTTTCACTGAGAGAAACCTGGAAAACCATTCAAGTTTTGGCTAAAGATTGCATCATTGTGGAGACCAGGTGACACAGATGGCTCTGCATCATTTCTAAAGTGGTATTTGGAATCGCAAATGTAGTATTTCTGACTAATATGCATTTGGAATTAAGAACGAATGCAAGCCTCTGCTGCTTCGCCTTCATAGCTGCCAAGTTACTGAATGCTAATGACACAATGACACTGAATGCTAATACACAACAGAGCCAGCATTACACACTAAGTCTCTTTTATATTAGGGTTCAGCTTCTTAATTCACACATCTCACTTGAAATCAAATATGCAAGTTGTATTTGTTAGGTAATTCATTTGATCATAAACAAGGCAATTTTATATTTGAAACTTAATGTATTTTCTATTAAGTTTTAAATTATTATTATTATTATTATTATTATTATTATTATTATTATGTGTGTGTGAGAGACGGAGCGAGAGATAGAGATGACACCTGTGTGTGGAAGTCAAAGGACAACTTATAGGAGTTTGCTCTTTTGTCTTGTATGTTCTGAGGATCAAAAATCCGGCCATCAGGATTGGTGACAAGCATCTTTGTCAGCTAAGCCATTTAACTGGCCTTATTTTATTTTTCTAAAGAGACCAAGTCTTGCTGTGTTGCCCAGGGTGGGCTCAAACTCTCTCGCTCCAGTGCCCCACTTCTTAGCACTGTAACTACAGGCAAGCGCACCACACTTAGTTTTCTGTCAATTTTTGTCCTAAGATTTTGGTTTCTTCTCTCTTGAGGTTTGCTTGAAGACTGGATGCTTATTTCAATTGCAGTCATAATTATATGTATAAGATAGACTCTTTCTGCCTTCTAAGAATTTACTTTGGATTCTAAATATTCACCCTTGCCATCAATATCTCTGCATCCAAAAGTGTTTCAGTGGGAAAACAAGTCCTACAGAAATATGAAGAGAAAAGTCTTCTGGAATAAACTTTAATTGAAAAGAAAAATACATTAGCATAATCTAGGTGAATATTCTTACATGAATAATAGGTGCTGTTTTAACGTCTAGAAATTATTTACTTGAGGGAGAAGATTCCCAACTATTTGATTTCTATTCAAAATTTTATGAAAAAAATACTTTTTGTTTTGTTTTGTCAGGGAGTGAGCTCTCTCAGTGAGTAAGGAATCTTGCGCCCAAGGTTGGTGCCTGAGTTTGATCCCTTTAGCACACAGGTAGAAAGAGTACCTAATTCCACAAGTTGTTCTCTTACTTCTGAAAATGTTTGCATGTGTGTGTGTGCGCGCGCGCGCACACACACAGACAGATGCACACTAAGTAAGTAAATAAATAAGTAAAGACTGAGAATATTTTTGAAGTTACATTTTCAGAATGTGACATTTCGAGAAAAATGTAATTGAAGAAGTGGTTAATTGTTCAAATAAGTGCACCTGCTCATCACAGAGTGTACTTCACGATTGTATGAATAACTCTCAGAAAGTGGCAGTCTTAGGAAAAGACTTTGAAAGTATTAGCACAAGCCCCTTGGTTTCTCCCATTATGTGCAAGAAAAGCCATTCTGACGGGACCGTGCTCCCAGACTTAGATGCTTCTTTGCTCACTAAGGGAGAACCAATTCTGAGTGTTGTCTAGTACATAGAGCATGATTTTTTCCTGCTGAGAATCCAGACTGCACCATCGCAGTCTGAGATCTTTCTGCAGAATTCTTTGAACCCTCAGCTTTCTGCCTTGCATAGAGAAAGGCTTAATAATCTTGTTATTAAATATTGTCTGAATGTATTAAACAAATACATTTGTAATACATTGTTTCTGTGGAAAGAGTATCATACTCCCCATGCCCCAAGCCCTTTTGCAGGACCACCAGCTGTTTGGAGAGCTTTGAAGGGGGGTGGATCCTGTTAATATAAATCAACATGCTGTCACATTAGTTATACGTGTGACCTTGTGACAGGGACTTCCCTCTTTACAGGCTGGTTTCCTCACCTATAAAGTGAAGGAATTAAACAAGATAATGTTCAAAGTCCCTTCCTGTTTTTTTCACAGTGACTCTTGTGTGATGACATGGGGTATGTTCTAGTATTATTTACAGTGCTGAGGCTGTGGCCTTGTGTGCCACTCACTCCTCCTCAAAAAGGAAATGAGATGATTTTAATAGGCAACTTGGAAAGAATGCAAGCAGATTTTCTCCTACGCCCAGCCTGGTATGTTTATGTGTATGTATGCTCAAGGGCAATAGGTAGAACAAGAGCATCAGAGAAGTCATTAGTGCAGGGAAATATTTTATTTACATCATTTCAGAAGATGATGGTTGGTTTTACTCAAAAGAAGGAAGACATTTTTCATTTTCATATCCAGACCTATTTAATTCTACACATCTGTTAGATGCAGAAAAAAAAAAAAGAAAGCTAATGAGCTAACAGAAAAGCACACTTAAAAATAACATTTGGTTTGCAGATATACCATTCAGTTGCCAAAATGAAGTTACTGGAGCTTTTGTAGTAATTGCTGTTACTGGGCAGAGCACAGAGACTCTTGTACATGCGTGCTGGCATGTATACACATGTATTTGTGCTTCAGAACCTGTATTAGAACCTGCTATTCATTTCTGCAATGGAGCCTAAATTAGAGGGAGACAGTAACTGAAGCTGCTGAATAATGGGTGTACAGCATGTTTGTGTTTAAAAGAGAGATAAAAAGAGTAATGTAGGGGCATTAAGCCACTATACCTTGATTTATTATTTTTTTTCATGCAGTTGTTGCTGAAAGGTCCTTGAGAAGAACAAATACACAAAGAGAACTCATCCTTAGAGCTCATGGCTGTGTGTGTTTACCAAGAACTTGCTTGCTGAGCTGTATACCATCTCTTGTCTTTAGAGGCTCCAGCTAGATTTATTTTTCTTTAAGGCCATCCAGCCAGACTTCCCTAATTTTCTTCAAAAGAAAAATGACGATAATGTAAACTATGAAGACCAATGATATAATGTTAGCACATAAAGAAACAGTGAGAAAGGCCATGAAGCCAGTATTAAATCCCTATCTAGAAATCTACACCATTCATCACAAATTTTAAAATCCCCGCGGCTTTCATAACATGAAAGGAACCTTCTCATGATAACCTTTACCACTCATATCACATCACAATTCTGCTCATAAATGTGTCATGCCCAGCTGGAGAACCTGCCACCATCTTTATCTCTGACTAGCAATGCTATTTCCATACTAATGTGGTAGAAGAAGTTGTATATTCTAAATTATAGGGCATGAAATGCAGAATACATATAAAATCAACAATGATAACATGTACATTATTACATGTCTGGCTTGCCAGAACTTAAACCTAGTAAATGTCTTCAGTGGCACAATGAAACAAAATCACGTGTGACTGTCATATTTTAGAGAAATCTACAACTTCCACAACAGATTATTATAGATTTATTTTCCTGATTTTTCCTCCTTTGCTTTTAATGTAGGAAAGCCTTTGGTTTTTCCTACCTGTGTATTGTGCATTATACATTGAGGAAGAAGTTGTCATTTCTTTCCAGTAACATATATTCTGTTTCTCAATGTCCTAGCTGGCCAGGAGATACCACTTTGAGTGTGATGAGATCTGATCTAACAACAGTAGAACTCACTGCATCCTACCTTCCTTCTTTGTTTATTACTCAATATAGGATTTTAGAAAGGTCCTCCACCCCAACAAGAATTAGACAGCAGCTTACTATGCAATGTTGTCCCAAAAGGCAAGGAACCAAAGATTTGGATGTTGTAGAGAAAGCAGGACCAAAGGCTTTGTAATTTCATTTTAGTTATTTATAATTAAAGTTCTAATCAACATTGATGTTTGAACTTCTGATCTTCCACAATTTGATTTAAAATTCAGCTTCCAATGAAAATGTGTTCAGTGACATTTGCCTACCATACAAACAATTATTTAACGTACAAAAAAGAGAAAATAGAAATTTGTACTCTCCGCCTTTTGGAAGCTTAAGTGACTGATTTAATTAATAACCTATTAGCTGAGAGGCACTGCCTCTACTTTCTGCTGTTCACCATTAAGCACAGATCCACAGCAAGCCAGCTCTTATCCTTACTGAACTCCATTGTCCTGGCCCCATCCTTATCCACTTTGTGCTATACTGGAATTTCTAGTGACTCCTTCTGAGTTACAGCCTCTCTCTGAACTTCCAGAGAGAAGTTCAAGAAGCTAAGTTTCTGCACCTAATGGTTAAACCTGGAGCATCTGAAGAAGGCTGCTAGCAGGATGTGGGGCCTTCCTGGGCACAGATATTACAACATGTGGCCTTCTTTTGGTGATTCATTTGATAGCAAAGAACTATATGTCCCTGGCTAAAAGAACATTTGTTGAATCTACACCAAGTCATTTTCTACACATATCATCTCACATACTTGAATTTTTATAATTAACCATAAAAGATATAATTCGAACAGAAGAAAGAGCTGTATCAAGTACAACATGCTTGACCTCATTAAACAAGTTAAGAACAAAAGTGACACAAGTTCATTGAGACCATACCCACTCTAATAGAAAGATGAAACTTCACCATAATTTTAGTGGTATGCTTAGTCATTCAAGTTCAGTACTAGGAAATCAGATTATGTACTATTTTAAATAAAATTTATGGATAGCATGCAATATTTCATTTTAAGAGCTGTTGGGACTACACAAAGCAAATTTCAGCATATCTATACCTTTCATTACTTACTGTGATTTTCCTATTCACACATGGCAAACATAGGCCACATAATCAATAATATTTGGAGAACTTTGTCCTTTAATTTATTGCTAAATAATCTAATAGCTATGCCCTTGACCAATGCTTCGAAATTAAAATTCAATTTGTAAATCTGTCTGGTGTTGAGTAAGGAAGCAAATCAAGTGGGATTTCTTTATGCCTACACCTTAATTGATAATTTAAATATGTCTGCTAATAAATAATCTATATTTGGGTGGTATTTATCTTAGAAACTGAATTTTCTTATAGTTCTAAATTTCATTCAGTTCATTTTAAAACATTCATTTATTTAGTGTATTTGTGTGTATGTGTGTGTATGCATGTGTATGCGTGTGTGTGTGTGTGTGTGTGTGTGTGTGTGTGTGTGTGTATGTGTGTGTATGATTGTGTTGTGTGTAGATCATATGAGTGCTTGTCACAGTATATGTGGAGGTCAAAGAACAGTCTTGGTGAGTTGATTCTTTCCTTTTCCTATGTAAGTTCTTGGGAGAGAACAAACTCTGGTCTTAAGGCTTGGCAGAAAGCACTTTTAAATGCCAAATCTGCTTGTCAGCCCTTATTTCTTGCTTTTCTTAAGCCTTTCACAGAAATGTTTTCCTTGATATCTTGGAGTTGCTTCTTAAAGACCCTGGGTCCTGTGGAATTATTTTAACTTGAAAAATGTCAGATTCACTTAACTAATTAGTCAGAATCCATGGGATTTATCTCATTTCTCATAAAAAAACCCCACAAAACTAAACTATTACCATGTAGTTATATGAACAATTTGAAGCAAATATAAACCATTTTGATTAGGAGTCCCAAAGAAATACATATGTGTATATAAATTTTTTTATTATAATTTTTGCTTGTGGCAATTTAAGACATTTTCTAACTCATGCAATAAAGTAAATTAAAATGCTTGGGTATGAAATTTACATAGAACATATAGGCTATTTTTAGACAATTATATATATTTGAAATAATTTTATGGAGAAAGTTGACTGTGTCAACTAGATCGTTCCAAATTGTCAGATGACCACTTTCATTTAGTTTTCCTTCCTTTCTTCCTTTCTGGAAATACTGTCTTGTGTGTTCTTTACTAGTTTCTAAAAACACATAACTCAAAGAGATGTGGTTCTTTTTGCTACATACTTTTATCAAGCTCTGTAGAGGATAAGGATGAAGATGATGATGAGGAGGAGGAAGATGAGGAGGGTGAGGAGGAGAAGAAGGATGAGGAGGATGAGGATGAGGAGGATGATCTATTTTGCTTTGGTTTTTGTTGCTTTTGTTTTTGTTTTTTTGTTTTTGTTTTTGTTTTTTGTTTTTTTTTGAGACAGGATTTCTTTGTGTAGCCCTGGCTGTCCTGGAACTCAATCTGTAGACCAGGCTGGCCTCGAACTTAGAAATCTGCCTGCCTCTGCCTCCCGAGTGCTGGGATTAAAGGCGTGTGCCACCACTGCCCGGCAGATCTATTTTTGTAAAGTAAAGGTCCAGACAGAAAAGCCATGCATCAGCCTGAAAATCTAAAGAGAGCTAGTTTAAGAATTCTCTCTCTCAGTTTTCACCAGTGAAGTGACTGAAAGAGGCATGCAAAGTTTCTTCAAATGAAACAGAAAACGTCTCCCCTGTCCTTCCTCCTAGGCCACCTGAGCCATGAAATATGGTTTACTAAATAATACGTTTGAGGTCATTTATTAGAACAAACATGAAGATCTTGTAATAGTCTAGAAATGGGAAGTATACATTAACTGTACCAATAAACATTGACTTAAGGAATCATTCCTCTTCATGGAGGTTCCCTAACAACTGGAGTGGGTGCTGTCCCTGACTCTGTCA
The DNA here is from genome assembly GCA_019843815.1 of Montemys delectorum. Classification (NCBI taxonomy): domain Eukaryota; kingdom Metazoa; phylum Chordata; class Mammalia; order Rodentia; family Muridae; genus Montemys; species Montemys delectorum. Next base: position 23,680 of record JADRCD010189996.1, read on the forward strand.
ACTTGCCTGTGGATCTTGTTACCCTAACTGGACTGCCTTGTCTGGCCTCAGTGGGGTAGGAATCACATAGTTCATGTGCCAGGGTTGTTTGTGACCTGGGGTGGGGTGGGGGTGAGGGGCTCCATTTCTCAGAAGAGAAGAGGAAGGGGGAAGGCAGGTGAGGCTGTATGAATATCATTGTATTGTCTATAAAAAGGACCAAATGGACCCCCAGCTTCTCCTGTCAGGGTGATAACATTATTTAGTGTATTGATTCAAGGTAAATAACTTCTTGAAACACTTTCTTTTATGGAAAACTCCTGTCACAAAGAGTTGTCCTGTCTTCACCTAGAGTAGCTCTGATGGCAAGTTGTCTCTGGTCTGGGTAGAATTTGGTTCCCTCTGTGGTTTGCCTGCAGGTGAGAGAAATGCAGTCTGTTAAGGGAACTTACTTCATTCAATAATTATTTGTCAGTGTAAACTAGTGACTTGTTTTCTGGTTTTACATGGCAATCTGTGCACTTGGTGATGAGATTGCCTCTGCTTTTACAATATTTGAAACAAATCAAGTTTCTGAAATTTAAAACCACAAAAGGTGACCCTGAACATGACAGGAAGATGATCAGACAGAAGAAAAGCATTCACATTACTAAGGATGTGTCCCTTCACCCTCCTTTAACACTTTCAAACTCCAGAGCCCCAGCTCTAAGTACTAGGAAAATATATTAATTTTCAAGACTTTAAAAAATGTTCTACAATTCCTACTTTGAAATTTTCAATGTGTTTATTAAAATGTCTTCTTAATGTTTTAATTTTACTTAATTTTGGATATTTTGTCTTACCTGAACATTGGGTAGCTCTAGGGAATAATGATATTTGATTCATTGAGTTCTCAATGTCTAATGCCTTTATAAAATGAACTTACACTGATAGCTTCGCGTTGATTCAGGGCCAAAGAAACATCTCAAACTTAGGCCAGACAGGGATATTTCTTAATGCTTCCTTTCAGGTATCAAAATATACTTAAATCGAAGGATAAAGGCTTTGCTAAAATGTGGCCACTCTTCAGTTAATCTGGTGGTAGATACTTACAGTTTATTTTCCTTAAGTCGTATTTTGTCTTTATTTTAATATGCAAGGGCAGAGCAATTTCACACCTGTGCTTTGAACTATTAATAATATTGTGGCTGTATTGCTTGTTCTAATATAATTCTGTGCAGGAATACTTCTTGAGCTTTTATGTTCTTTTTATGTTGCATATCCTACATATTAGAATTTATTTGTTCCTCTAGGCTGCTATCAGACGTTAAATGCAACAGTGAAGCTTACTGAAAAGTAAAGAGAGGAAGCTTTGAAAAGTGGAATCTTATGATGTCTTTCTTCTCTAAGAAAAATGTTTTGTACCTATGTGCTTTGGGGATTTGACATTACTCATTTAGTTGGCCCCAGGAAAGGAAGTGAACATAGCCTTTGTAAAGAAGATTATTTTTGTTGTTAAACTGTGCTGCATTCTTTGTGTAAAAGCAGATTTAAACAATCCCATGTATCCCGGCCTTTTTTCCTCCTATAAGGAAGTGTATATGTATATATTTTTTAATGTTATTGATCCCTATACCTATTCGTTAATGTTTCTTGAAATTCATTTTCTCCAGATGTTGGATGAAAAAGGCCCTTGTTATTTTTTCCATTATCACTCTTCACTACTTTCCATAGGCTGTGGGTTGTGTGAGCCAAGGGCTGGAGAAAATAACATACACGGGAGCCCCAAATTATAGGTACAAAAAAATAACTTTTATAAAATACATTTTAAGTGACACTCCTTTCCCAAAAGCTGGCTCTAATTGACTCAAGCCTAGAAAGCAGTAACTGAGGAGCACATCAGACACACGTCCACTGATCCCAGAATGTGCTCCACAGTATGACATTAGCAGTATGATGACATTCCCAGCTTGCTACCAGCACATTCCAAAAGTCAGGCTGGGTATTTTGGTACAGTCAGGCCAGCTTCCCTCAGAAGTCTCCTCTAACAAGCAGAGAAGGTTAGGTTATTTACTCCAGCTGCAGAGAACTCCACTGCTCACCTGCCAGCAGATAAAAGAACGAAGAGTGAGGGAGACCTCAAGGAGAGGGGATTTCTTTATATACAGATGGCCTTTGCCCGGGTTTGAGGCTGCAGCAGTCCTGGGATCCTGCTGTTCACTGAATGTTACAGATGGCTGCGTGGGCAGGAAGCCCTCCCTTTTCCTAACAGTGCTCTGGGGACTACAGGGGGCCTGGAAGGAGCTCTCTTCTTCCTTCCAAGCTTCTTCTCCAAACCCCCAACTGAGAAGCAAATAAAAAAAAAAAAGGAGAGAGAAAAAGAGAGAGCAAAGAAATATTTTTAAATATTTTTTTTTAAAAAAATCCCTAGAACCATTTCTGCCAGTATGATTTTTTTTTTTTTTTGAGAAAATTTAGATTAACTTCCCTGCTCTTGATTGGAGTAGTGTTCTGAGCTAATGATGACAGCTTACTGAAGCATCATCCAGTTTGTGTTGAATTATGTAACAAGTTCACATAAGCAAAAAGAGGCTTGGGTTCTAACATAATTAAAAGTATCCTGTGACTATGGCATCGAAAGTTTCTTCATCTTCCTTTCCTAAAGTCACATTTGAAAGTTTAGTTTTCCCCATAGTTTTTCTGTGGTGCTTTGAGTGTGTGTGTTTATATTGTATACACATGCCTGGGGTGGTGGTGGTGGTGGTGGTGGTGGTGGTGGTGGTGGTGGTGGTGGTGGTGGTGGTGGTGGTGGTGGTGAAGGTGAATGTGTGTATACATGTAATTATAAGCCAGAAATTGAAGTCTGGCATCTTACTTAATCTGCCTCCAGCTTCGTTCTCAGATTTGAAATCTCTCACTGAACTAGCTTCGAGGGTCTTCGTGTGTCTGCTTTCCCAGCACTAGGATCACAGCATGTGTTAAGTGCTCATAGTTTTTATGTGAGATCTAGGGAATAGAATTCAGATTCTCATACTCACATTTCAAGCATATTACTGAATGAGTCATCTTTTCTTACAGATGATACTGTTTTTAATAAGTATAAATACTTAGCTGTTTTGGGCCTATTAACAAAGGGTTAATTTCACAATTATAGAACTAAACCAAGCAATGAAGATTTAGTCCATGCACATTTTGCTTATATTTTTGAGACAATGGCATCATCCCTTTCCATTTGTACAACTTAAAGGTCTAACTGAAACACAACATTCAGCAAAATATCACCTTTATTTTGGACTGTTTAATATCAGGAGAGAGTTTTTACAAAAGGAAAATTGCACAAGAGTTAATTTTAATTTTTATATATATTTCATTTTAAAATGCACACAAGTATATATAAGACAGGAAAAACATGAAAACTTCCATGAAGAAGGTCTTGACAAATGTTTTCCTTTAAGAAAAGCAGAAAATTGTTAAGAGAAGGCTTCAACTATCTTGTCTTAGATGTGCTGGGGTGAGGAAGTGTTGTTACTCTACTCTCTCGGGAGAGAAGCCAGATGGTAATAGAGCTGCCCTGGGGCTCCACACACTTGGAACTGAACTGCCTTTCTTTTTCATCTCTTCTCTTTGGGACTAGTTTTCTTACATGATTTATCTTGATGGTTTCTTTGTTGAATCTACTTTTGATTTGAAAATTAGTTCACTGGAGTCAAAAGCAGCTGAACTAAAAGAATATATTTAGAGGAAGTGAGATGACTTTTACTTCCTACAAATAAAAGTGGAATGTCTTTATTATACTCCAAACCAGGGACTGCATAATGTGTGTGTAGTTCATCTCAGTTACCAGATCATAAACTGAAGGGGAGCATTTTGAACTTTATAAAATTGAAGTTCTAGAATTTTTACTCTTTCAATACAAAGAGCCTTCTTCCATTCTTTCTGAATTTTCCTCTGGCTTTAGGAACCATGTTCAGGTGACTGTCAGCTTGCTGGCTGCTGAGTTAGTGGTATGGCCTGTGGTCATATTTCACAATTTGACTTACCACAACATAAGATACTCAATAGAAAGATTGGCCAATCCATACAAGTAAGACCCCAAGTAAGCTAGAATTTTTATTTCTGTATATAAATGTCATCGACTTTCAATATAAATTTGAGGAAAAAGAAAGGCAACTGTTTAAAATAGAACTTATTGTAATTAGATAAGTAGCATTATTAAAGTCATTTATTGACATATATATTGAACAAGCCAAATGAAAAAAATCTAGAAACAAGACACATTGTATATTCATTGCATATTTTGTAAACCATATTATTGTCTTCCTTTCTTATAATATGATTTGTTTTCATTCACATTAAGACAATAATATTTGAGAACTATCATACATTCATATGTGTTCATATATATTTAAATATCTATACACACAAACATAAATGAATGTGAGGAATCTGGACACTGATGTTATTCAGTTAATTGTTAAGCTATTGGAACTTAGGGGATTTAAAAGGGTTCACTGATTTCCTAAGCTCAGAAGAAAATCTTTCGACAACATTAATGAGAAATAAGCACTCAAAGAGCTATGTGTGTGTGTGTCTGTGTAGGTAAGTACATATGTGTAAACCCATCCATGTACATGGGTGCACGCACAATGTGTTTGAATATAGTCATTCATTATATTTTTTACTGGGCAGATGAATAGAATGTATCATCATAAAGATGTATGAAAGTGGAGAAAGACCTTGTGTTGCTTAATCCTAATAGATAAAAGATGAAGTGTACTTCAGGAAAAAAACCTCAAGTCATCCTGGAAATGTCTTAAATGTCTACATGTGTAATGGTTCAGCAAGGCCCAATCCACTAATGACAGCCATTGCCACACATTGTAGTGTTGCAAAGCAGAAATGTTCCTGTACACTGGCCCTATCCAAGTGCTTTAAGAAATAATGGTTCTAAGATGAAAGTCTTGTTAAGGTTTCAATGAAAATGTTTGGCACACCATGATGAAAAGCCAACAATCTGCTTTTAACAAGAGACACTGGAAAAATGTCGGTTAGCATACCGCTGAAAATATTAATTCTCCTTAATGGCAGGATGCAACGTAGCTTTTTATAGTTTTTGATCCATGTCATAAATTTGGCTACGACAAAAGGGATAACCCAGCTTTAGCTCACTGGCAAGAACATTAGCTATTTTCCAGTCTTAATAGGTTTGGCTGGATTTTGCTCCTCAGAGAGATGGCTAGATATGTATGTGTGCTGTGTTAGCACACATATGCATGCACTTATGTGCACGTGTGAGGATGTAGTCAATGTGTGTGTGTGTGTGTGTGTGTGTGTGTGTGTGTGTGTGTGTGTGTAGTCCTGGAAACTTTCTAAAGCTTTAAGTTCTAGGTTCCATCATGATTGTCAGAATCTCAACTGAAAACTTGAGTCGATGTGGAAGATAGCTGTCTTACAAACCAATGTGCTTGCTCTTTACATACTCTTTTTAGGCTGGCTGAGTGAGAAAAAAAGTATGTTTTCCTACACCTTTTCTCTTATTGCATAGTTAGAAATTTTGGATGTTAAGAATTAAGGAAAACATCAAGGGGGGAGAGGTTGTCTTTTGAGTATCTCAGAACAGTGGACTTTGTTTGATTGATTGAATTTTAAAATGATATTGTCCTTTTTCAAAATTTCATGTACAGTATTCTCTTCATGAAAAATAGATAGTATATGTGTGTTGTTTAACTTCAGGGGCAGACATCAACATTTTATCCCAAACATCTTTTTTTTTTTTTTTTTTTTTTTTAAAACTCTTTTCCTGAATGAGGATTTGTTTTGTTTTTCCTTCAGTTGTTGAAAGGAAAAGGAGTGTTTGGATTTAGTGACCATAGGAAAATTCACTGAAGGAATGCCTCTTTATTGCCATAAGGAAGGCATATAATTGTAACCAAAGTGTTTTAAGTATATTCCTAATGGTGTTTTTATGTTTCAACAGCAATGACAAAGCACTATGCCCTTAAAATATGCTAATAGATTTCTGTTTCTTGTATTTTCAATTTGAGGATGAATCCAATGTCCTAGAGCAACAACTGGGGAGAAGATGAAGTGTGAACTTCTTAAACAGAAAAAAAATAGCTTTTTACCAGGATAACTGAAATATATTTTGATGAACGAGAATACTGACAGAGCAAATTACACGTTGATGCTACCTTCTTACAACAGTAAGTTTTCATTAGCCCCCAAATCATGCCAAAAAGAGAGTGACTTGTCCAAACTTCAAATTTCCAGACACATTTTCTAGAAGCAGTGAATTCGGCATAGAGTTGAATAATCTGCTTTTAAATTAAATTTTCTTTCTTTTAATTTCTTTCACATATTCTTTTCTTATACAACCATATCCTGATTATAGCTTTCCCTCCCTCCAGTTCTCCAAGTTCTCCTTCCTGTCTAGATCTACTCACTTTCTGTCTCTCATAATAAAAGAACGGGCTTCTAGGAGATAACAACCAGACACGACAAAATAAAATATAAGATGAAGCAAAAACGATCATAATAAAGTTGTACTTGCACCCCAGCAAGCAGAAAAGAGTCCTGCAAGTAGGCACAAGAGCCAGAGACCAACTTGTTCTCACAATCAGCAGTACCATAAAATACTAAGCTAATAGCTATAATATATATTCAAAGGACCTGGGGCTCCAGGCTTGCTGCTGTAGCCTCTGTGAACTCATATGTGCCTTTCTTAGTTGATTCAGAGGACCTGATCCACCTGGTGTTCTCCAGCCTCCTCTGGTTTTTACAATGCTTCAGTTTCTTCTTTCTCAGGATTCCCTGAGCTTTCAAGAAATGGATTTGATGAAGACATCCAATTTAGACTCTTTACATATAATATTTAGCTGAGTCTCTGTATCTGTTTCCATCTGCTACCAGTGAAAGCCTTTCTGGTGATGACCTGATAAAGCCTTAATCTATGGGTATAGAAGAATATCATTAGAAATCATTGTATTGATCCTTTTTGCCAGTTATGTTTGGTTTTTTCCCTGAGTTTCTCTATGCTTCTTGGTTAACCATGCAGTGTCAGCTATGGGTTCCCTTTCATGATGTAAGCCTGAGTCAAATCAGACATTGGTTAACTACTCACATAAAGTCTGTGCCACCACTGAACGAGAATATATTGCAGGCAGGGCAGATTGTAGGTCAAAGGTTTGGTGGCTGGATTGGTGTCCACATTTCTCTTTCTATGGCCTTCAGAGTACCTTTCTGCATCAAAGGATCTAGAACATAGGGTTGAAGGCTACATGTAGGCACCAGTTGGACTTCTCCATGTTCAATGTATGGTGTGGATGTTGTCCTTGGCATTGGGCCCTCCTCTGTGTTTGCAGAGAGAAACTTTTAAACTTTTTGTTTTAGCAACAGTTGGGATTATATGGAAATTTCCATGGGAGCCCCCTTGGCCAACATCTCAATAGAATGCAACCCAATCTTGCCACTCAAAGTCTTATAGTCTTGTAGAGATGGCCATTTGAAATTTTGCATCCCACCATTACTAGGAGTCCTCATCATGATTACCTTCATATGTTTCCTTCGTAGAAAACTTCTAGGAGGCTTCTGCTATATTAGGTTTTCACACCCTACCCAAATGCCCTCCACACCAATTCCAGAGTTCCACCATACTCTCTCCCTCCACCCTTAACTGATTCCACCAATATACACTCCTGTACCCACCAGCCCCCAGTACACCCATAAAATCTATTCATTCTGTTTCCTCCTCTCATGGAGATCCATGGGTTTCTTCACAGACAGTTCCTCTTTACCTAACTTCTCTGTGTCTGCTGACTGTATGATGGTATCTTGGTAGTCATTTATTTGACATCTAATATCTACTTTTAAGTGAGTACATATCATATTGTCTTCCTGGGTATGCGTTATGTCACTTAGGTTTCTTTCTCTCTTTTTTTTCTGTTCAATACATTTGCTGGCAAATTTCATGGTGGTTTTTTTTTTTTTTTTTCTTTTTCGTTTTACACTTGAATAATAGTTCATTTTGTAAATGTACCACATTTTCTTTATCCATTGTTTTGTTGAGAGACATCTAGGTTGTTTACAGTTCCTAGCTGTTTATTATGAATAAAACTGCAATTAGCATGGTCAAACATGTTTTCTTGTGGTAGGATGAAGAGATCAGTGGGTATGGGCCTAAGAGTGGTATAGCTAGGTCTTGAGGTATATTGATTTCTAACTTTCTGAGAAATCAGCATTGACTTTTTTTTTTTTTTTTTTTTTT
>JADRCD010189997.1:0-15833 GCA_019843815.1 Montemys delectorum
CAGGTTCTATTTCCAGCTTCCCAATTTGAAAGTTCTATTTTTGTAGCAATTTACATTTCCACACAATTAAAGACTACCTAATTCTGATTTGCACTTCAAGTATCCAATTTACCTGTAATTTACATCTTTTCTTTTAGTTTTTGTTAATCTCTTCAACCACAAACAACCACACACACACACACACACACACACACACACACACACACACACAAAACCCCTAGGTTTTAAATGTTAGCATCAGGACAAGATCTGTATGATACTAGAAAAGTTGGACTAAGCATTTCAGAGGGTCAGTCTGCTGGTCTGTAGTATGGGAATTAGGAATAGCTAAAGCCCTTTAAGCTTATGAACCTATTCACCCACACATGGACATACAAGACTTATACATTTATTTTTATATTAACGTACTTTCCATGGTAACATTAAAATTGTTTTTAAGTAGGAATTTACCACTAATAAGACAACATTCTTTTAGCCATCATTGCAACACCCTAAACACCAACACCAGCTGTCTTAAATTCTTATTTTTTAAAATACTCTGTGCCTTTAAATATGAATATTCACAGAAAAGGAATCAAGGTCCTGATAAAGTCAGAAAACAATACTGTATTTGGTTTCATCTCATTCTTGAACAATGGCTTTTAAACTCTTGGTTTTCCTAAGTATTAAGAAAAATAAAGAAGTCTTTGGTGGTTCATAGCAAGCCATACTTCATTCTGTGTTAATGAAGAGACTTTGCACTAGACAATGACAAGATGGAAGACAGTTGCCAGAAGAACCAGCCTTGCTGTTTTAAATTTCTTCCTTCGACCTTGATCTTTTAGACAAGGGACAGCAGGGGATGGATGTTGAATTATAATCCAAGTTCTGCTATTTAGGTAACTGAGCCGCCTGAGCAGAAATTCTATAACCCAAATAACCCAAACAGAAACGTGATATGTGGAAGCTCTGGGAAAGACTGGATGGAAGTACATGAACATTTCCTGGCTTATATACTACTTCTTCCTTTGTCTGTTCCCTAATTGTATCCTTTTAAAAAAACAAACTGATTAATTAAACCAGGAAACGATTTTTTTTTCAAGTTACATTGGCTGTTCCAAAAAATTACAGAACCCAAAGAGAGCATCTAAGAACATTTAACTTGCATCCAATGAGTCAGAAATGCAATGGGCAACATGAATGTTCATGTACAGCTCAAATAGGAATGGATTTATGGAACTCAGTTCTTTACCTCTGAGATTAGTAGGTATCTCAGGAGATTGTCAGAATGAAAATCAATATGAAGATATCCATGTGTTATCTTCTAACCACTGGAGAATTGCTTATTCTGAGAAAAAAACATATATTTAATGACTAGCAGAAAAGAAATAGGGGGGAGTCAGAGTGTATGACAAATATATTTTGTTTTAACATTCCATCAACAAATGCAATTTTTGAGCCAACACTCTGAAAACTAAAGGTCATTTTGTTTCCATGTAATATTCAAATAGAGAACAACTCAAGGTAAGATGTGCTCTGTTTCTTTTCTAACTGATGAACAAAAGAGATAATTTAAAAGAAAAGTACTTCAACTAAGCCATTTGGAAATTTATTTTTACCCCTTTGGGAAGAAGTTGTTAACTATATTCTATAAACATAAAATGGCATTTTTTTTCTTTTAGCAGTTTATCTTTTATCTTGCCACAGCTATTCCTTGAAAATTAAGCTATTCTCCTCTACAAATATATAGTGACCTACTTAATATTTTTCCCTTCCCTTGGGAGAGAGAATGACAATGTGAAAAGTACCCTTAAAGAAGTTTAAAGTGTGGTGGATGTCTTAGCCTAATCATCTCCATATACAGTTAAATGTCATTTTATTTACAGCCAAGAGAATGAAACAGCCACCTGGAGTAGTTCCTTCTTTACTGCAGTATTAAAACACCAAGATGAAGGCAGCTTCTAGAAGGAAGGGTTTGTTTGGGGCCTACAGTTCCACAGGATTAGAGTCCAGTATAGTGTCGTAGAGGGAGCAGGTGGAGGCGGCTGGAGCAGGAGCTGAGAACACACATCTTAAACCACAAGTGGGAAAGCAGAGAGAATACACTCAAAAACTGGAGAGTCTTTTGAATCTTTCAAAGTCCACTCCTAGGGACATACATCTTCCAGTAAGGCCAGATCTAAACCTCCATAAACAGCCACCAATTGGAGACCAACTCTTCAAATGCTGACTACTTTTGGAGGAAATCCTTTCAAACCACAACACCAAGTATCCTCAGAAGATAACTGGATAAATAAAATGTGACGTGTCCATATGATACTGTACTGCTGAGGTATTAGAATTAATGTTGTTTTGATACATACATGGATGGACCTTGAGCGTACTCCAAAAGACAAATATGATTCCTCATACAAAACACCTTGAGTAGGCAAATCTATAGAAATAGAAAATAGACTAATATTCCTGGAGAGTAGGAGGAAGGGCAAGTAAGACATATGCTTTTAGAGTATGGAGTTCGTCCTTGGGATATGAAATGTAGTGGAAACAATGGCAGTAAATGCACAATGCTTTAACTAATCAACGTCTATAAATTATATGTGGAAAATGAGCAAAAAGACAAATGCTCAATAGTATATTTCCCTGTAATTATATATGTATACACACATTTTAATAAACACATATATGTTGCTTATATGTATTTACATCTTTCAATGGAGGATGATGTCTAATCTTAGTCTATACATGAATTTTGTTAGTGTATAGCATTCATGGTTCATTTCTAGTATATATGAAAGATTTCCATAAAAGCACTTAATCCACATCTTTTCTATAGGGCAACTTCATTCTGTTTGATATGTTATTAATCAGTTATAACGATTAGAAATTACCATGATGCCTAATGTGAAACAAATCTATACCCACTTCTGTTATGCATATCTTATAACTTAGCTTAAAGAAAAACAAAATCATTTACATTCATAATTTAAACTATTGCTTAACGTTTCTGCTCCACCATATCAAGAACTGAAATGTCTTTGTAAATTATTTCTTTTTGAGCTACCTATGAAAATGTTCAATATAACAACTTTAATGTGTATCATCTGTCATTCCTTTCAAAGTTAACCTTCTGCCATGGTAATTGTGTTTGATAAGGATTCCTGATCTTGGATTGAGCACCACTAACTGAAATGTTTAAAATGATCACTAAATTCTGAATTGGCAAAAACAGATGAATACTGAGTCTTCTTAAAAAATTAACAAAAGAATAAGTTAATAAGGGAAGTGATGAACAACTCAATATTTAGAGTCACCTAGAAGACACAGCTTCTGGGTAATTCTGTGAGTTTTTAGATTGCATTCATTAACACGGAAAGACCCACTGTAAATATATGTGGTATTGCTGTATGAATTGGAAGCCCAGACTCAATAAAAAAAGAAAGTGGACGGAGCAAAATGTTCTTGTCTCTCGGTTTCCTGACTGTGGTTGTGATATCACCAGCTGCCTCACCTGAGGCTCTGCCTCCATAACTTCCGTATCGCGATGGACTGGCTGTCCCTTCAGACTGCGAGCCAGAAGGAACTCTTCCTTCCTCCTTCCACGAGTTGTCCTGTCAGATTTTTTTTATCAGAACAGAGGGAAACATAACTAATAGAAAGAGGAAACAAGATGTTTTGTGTTTGTTTGTTTATATATACTGGACACATAAATTGGATCACGTCACATAGTGTCTTATTCCTGGATGTCTCATTCCTCTAGACAGCAAGTGAAAGCTGTGACATCCTTAGACGCCTCTATATTTAGCATTTTAAAATGTGTATGGTCATATGGGCAGATGCTGATTCTTTGTTTCATTCTTTTATGTAGTTCGAAGGAGGACATCAGTTAGGTAATTAGGAGAACATGAAGCATTTCTTGTGGGCCACTGTCCTCTGAGCCAAGCAGTTGCCATTTTGAGGGGTTCAGTTCTACCCATTGTAAAAGGATTAGTCTAGATGGGCTTGAGGGGTTGGAAGAATCACCAGAACCTCATATTTTATAAGACTGTCTTAACTGCATATGGCCCTGGTGGGGGGGCAGTTGTAGAATATGTATATTGTGGAGGAAGAGCACCCACACCCTTATAAGAAACCCCTCACGCATACTCTGTAGGAAAGAAAGTCTAATAAACTCACTGGTCTCCAGAGTGAGTTTGGTAGAGTCATGCCTGTCCTGTAATTGAGAGCTTAGGAGAAGGATGCATGTTGCCTATGTCTTGTCCTGGGAATGAATTTTAATAATATGAAGTTATGAGGTTAATCCCCCTCTAGTAGAGTCTCAGGAGATTTAGGATTATGTGTGTGTGTGTGTGTGTGTGTATGCATGTGTGTGTGTATATATCTTAGAATGCATGGCATAGATCAAGGGGACCAGCGTCCATAAAAGTAGATGTAGTCCAAAGGAAGGGAATGAAATAGGGATTGGTGTTTCCAGATATACCACTCACCAGACGGACAGAGAGTGTTCCCAGATGAACTTCTTGCCATGTAATTGTGAGGTCCTGCCCGGTTGTTCAGTTGTTATATTCAATTTCCTGGGAAGTATAAAGCAAATAAGCTTGAAGTGGGTTCCTTGAGATATTTTAAAAACATTCAAGTAGTTAAACTCTTGAGATTGGAGATGGTGGGTTTCTTTTTCTTTCTTTCTTTCTTTCTTTCTTTCTTTCTTTCTTCTTTTTTTTTTTTTAACAAATTTACTCTTCATGCCTAATTTTTGGTGGCATTATTTCAATCTTAGTCTTTTGTTGTTGTGAATTTTTTTAAGATTTGTTTTATTTATTTTATGTGTATGAGTACACTGTAGCTGTACAGACAGCTGTGAGCCATCATGTGTGTGGCTGCTGGGAACTGAACTCAGGACCTCTGCCAGCCCCTCTTGCTCAGGCCCTGCTCACTCTAATTCACCGTAATTTACTGTAGCTGTCTTCAGATGCACCAGGCAGGGCATCAGATCTCATTACAGATGGTTGTGAGCCACCATGTGGTTGCTGGGATCCGAACTTAGGACCTTCGGAAGAGCAGTCAGTGCTCTTACCCACTGAGCCATCTTGCCAGCCCCTTCTTTTTCTCTTTTTTTCTTTCCCTTTTTCTGCCTTGCTCTCTCTCTCTCTCTCTCTCTCTCTCTCTCTCTCTCTCTCTCTTTCTTTCTTCCTTTCCTTCTTTCTTTCTTCTGTTCTTTACTACCAAGTCTTCGTAATGTACAAATTTAACATATCTTTTTATATAATTATAATTTCAATGATGGAAAATTAAGCTCAGCTTAAAAATGTTATTTAAATGATCCCTAAATGTTAATGTACAGTGATTACTTTTTTTTTCAAAACTCAACCAAGCATTATGATTTCATCAATATGAAAATTCTAAGCAGATTTAGGAAGTGAGGGAAGTTTGAGAAGATAGCAAGTGAGGACACACGCAGGGTCAGCTTGTAGAGGTTGTACAGCTCAGTAGGGAAGCTCATGGCGGCCTCAAATGGAAACAGCCCTCCTTCTTCTACTCAGGTCTCATACAGGGAGGTCAAAACAGAGCCTGATTGGTTTGTTTTAGCAACTGTACGAGGTGACCACACACTTCACATCCTACAAAGTACAAATATATTTCACTATTCTGGAATTTAATCAAATTTCTATAAACTAGAAACACTGTTGTCAGGGATCTGTTTTTCCTGGTGCCTCCTGGGAACATGCTTTTTTTGGAATCCCAAGTCAGTGTATCACAGAATATGTGCATCTTTATGTTTATTGTGGACAACTTAAGTGTCCAACAACAGAGGAGTGAACAAAGAAGATGCAGTGCATGTGTGTGTGTGTGTGTGTGTGTGTGTGTATGTGTGTGTGTGTAGTGTATACATATACAACTACATACAAAGAACCACACTAATGCAGTTTTATAAAGGAAACTGTCAGATATCCTTCATTTAGAGTCTGTCTCGATCTGCTTCCATAGGGCTCTGCAGACAAGTCAGAACAGTTCAAGATTCTTGATGTGATACTCAAATTCCTCTCCATATAAAGTAGCTTAGCCACAGAATGGTGCAGACTAGGATGCGGACATCTCCTAGTTCTTCATCCTGCCTCTCAACAATCTCTACACCAGAGTTCCAAAGTGCCTCAAGATATAGACTAGGTGAGCAGCCTCAGGTTGAAGACACAAAAGGAGAGAAAGATCATCAGGCTCCCTGCAAGGAATGGCCTTCTACTTACCTAAGGAGCTGTTTTACAAGGGAGCTCAGCTATTTCAGAAATGGAGGGGAGATTTGGGTTATAGTTTTGAAAACTGACTCTCATAGCTCAGGGCTGCTTTTTGACTCTAGGCCTGGTCCACGTTGAGAAGTGAAGCCATTAAGGCCTGTCTTGGCTTGTTTCTGGTTCTGCTGACCTCAGACCATATTTAGTGCCTTTCTGTCTGCATTCCAAAATCCAAGTTAAGGGCCAAGTGTCTCACATACGTCCCAGTGACAGGATGGAAAAGCATGCCCTCCCCCCCCATCTCTCTCTGTATGTGTGTGATTTCAGTGATGGAAAATTAAGTTCAGCTTTAAAAAGTGTTTAGGGATATTACAAAGAGAGGTTGTGTTTTCCAGACCTTTGATAAGTAAGTTCATCTGAATCAGGTATTTTCTGATGACCAACGCCCAGTTAAACCTTTGCTCTTGCTCATGTGTTGGTTATAACTATGATCTGGTCAACTTCCATCAAAGTGGAAAATGGGATGACTGCCCTAAGTTCTTCTCTTTGAGGTAGCTGCCCATTTTAACTGAATTCCAGGAATGCTCTAGAAGGGGGTTACACCAACATTCAGCCTCATACTCTACACAACTGTCTATTAATGAGCCCCAAGTTTTCCATTCTACCAGATAGTTAGAAGATAATCCTCTTGAGGCCACAGGTATAACTGAGAGAATAAAGGGAGTGGAAGGCCTTTGTAAGTAACTTACAAGTGCTTTTAGGATCTGTCCATCCTAATGATTCTGATAATTGCAATATGTACTGGATTATGACAGAGCAAAGTAGTCTTAATATATTGAAAAAGTCAAGGAAGTGCTTTTGTGATCAGTGGCAATTCCCTGAGATGGCTACTGCACTTGTGTATACCCTGCTCTTCAGATGACACCTACATATCAAAGGTCTGGGAAATACAATCTCTCTTGGTAATTTCCCTAACATTTATTCAAGCTGAACTTAATTTTCCATCATTGAAATTATACACACACACACACACACACACACACACACACATTATATATATATATAACATATAATCATATTCATATATATTATATATTTTATATTATGTTCTAACAGAATATAATTCTATTTATTTTGTCTTATATGAATTGCTGTTACAAAAAGCATTCAACTTTCAATGTATTAACTGAGTGTACTGGCAGGTTTTGTGTGTCAACTTGACACAGGCTGGAGTTATCACAGAGAAGGGAGTTTCAGTTGGGGAAGTGCCTCCATGAAATCCAGCTGTGGGGCATTTTCTCAATTAGTGATCAAGGGGGTAGGGCTCCTTGTGGGTGGTGCCATCCCTAGGGTGGAAGTCTTAGGTTCTATAAGAGAGCAGACTGAGCAAGCCAGGGGAAGCAAGCCAGTAAGGAACATCCCTCCATGGCCTCTCTACATCAGCTCCTGCTTCCTGACTTGCTTGAGTTCCAGTCCTGACTTCCTTGGTGATAAACAGCAATATGGAAGTAAGCTAAATAAACCCTTTCCTCCCAAACTTGCTTCATGGTCATGATGTTTGTGCAGGAATAGAAACCCTGACTAAGACAAAATTGGTACCAGCATAGTGGGGTATTCTTGTGACACTCTGATCATGTTTTTGGGAGGACCGTGGAAAGACTTTGGAACTTTAAGCTAGAAGAACCACTGGTTGTTAAGAACTATGTGGGATGTTCTGTGGGAGCCTGGAAGATCATGTTGAGAACAGTGCAAAGATGGAAGCCTGGCTTGTGAAATTTCAGAGGGAAGGTTAAAGACTTTTATCAGGGCCATGTTTTGATTGCGAAGATTCTGTGGTTCTGGTTAGCTGGGGCTGAAGTATGAGCTGTGATTAACAATATACCAGAACTACTAAAGTGAAAACTTTGCATTACTGGGACTATTGATGCTGGTTAGCTGGAGCTAAGAAATTAGTGGTGATTAAGAAGAGACCAGCATCATTGAGGTGACGTCTTCTGGGAAATGTTCTCTGAGAGCACAAAGAGGTTGTGTTCCAGAGATAGCCAAGGTTGTACCTTGTGCTGCAGCAGGACTTGGTAATGTGTAAGAGTCACCCAGGTGGTACTGGTTTTGACAGCACAAAGGGGTCATGAAGAGCAGCTGAGGTGCAGCACAGTGAGAGACTGTGGAAGACCATTAATGAAGGTGCAGCCTCAGTTTGCAATTGATGGCCCAGGATTGAATGTGTCACGCAAAAGAGTTGAGGCTTGGCACCGTAGAGACAGTCTATGAGAGGTTATTGGTATAAGCCTAGTTCCAGCAGTGTTTTGGGAATGCCAGTACCATGCAATGACCACCAAGGACAGCAGCAGCAGTGGAGTACAGGCATCTGGAGCCCAGAAGACAAGATGTGTGCTACACAGTGCAGAGCTGGAGAAGTGACCAAAGCCCTTAGAGGAGCCCAGAAGATCGTGAGTTGGATCCCAGACATTGGTTTTGCTTTTGATTGTGACTGTGCCTTGATATTTTTCCTTCCTGAAGGAAGCATGTATTTTAGTGGAGCCCACAGTTAAGAGACCTTGAATTTTAAAATATATTGAACATTTTAAATTGATTGAACTTTTACTATGGGACTTTAGACCTTGGGAATGAATAAGAAAATAAGGGTTGAGGCTTAATAGTGATGTGTTTGTGTGTCAAGTTGACAAGGGGTCAATTGTACTGGCTGGTTTTGTGTGTCAACTTGACACAGGCTGGAGTTATCACAGAGAAGGGAGCTTCACTTGGGGGAGTGCCTCCATGAGATCCAGCCGTGGGGCATTTTCTCAATTAGTGATCAAGGGGGTACGGCCCCTTGTGGGTGGTGCCATCCCTAGGGTGGAAGTCTTAGGTTCTATAAGAGAGCAGGCTGAGCAAGCCAGGGGAAGCAAGCCAGTAAGAATCATCCCTCCATGGCCTCTGCATCAGCTCCTGCTTCCTGACCTGCTTGAGTTCCAGTCCTGACTTCGTTGGTGATAAACAGCAATATGGAAGTAAGCTAAATAAACCCTTTCCTCTCCAACTTGCTTCATGGTCATGATGTTTGTGCAGGAATAGAAACCCTGACTAAGACACTGAGTGTTCTTCAAGCATTGAATAATTAATCAGGCTTTCCTAACAGGAGAATGTCTTTGTATTTGCATTTCTTGGTCATCAGTGACCTCTCAGAACCTAGAAAAGTCAGTAAGTCATGAAATTGTAAAGTTGCAAATTAATGAATGAATGGTCTTTTTACCTGGCCTAGTAGTCTTCAGGAGAAAAAAGTGACAGGTATTGAACATCTACAGAGGGGGCGCTTTGCGATAGGCTCTCGTGGGTCTTGGTGGTTTGTGTGCTCGCTCTCATCAGTGATAAAAGTGAGATGTAGAAATAACAAACATATATGCAGGGACAGAGTCAGAATTCTAACCCAGATCTATTAGACCACTTTTCTCTGCTATCTACCACACCTATCTTAGTCAGGGTTTGTATTCTTACACAAAATATCAAGACCAAGATGCAAGTTGAGGAGGAAAGGGTTTATTCAGATTATATTTCCACATTGCTGTTCATCACCAAAGGAAGTCACACAGGGGAGGAACTTGGAGACAAGACCTGATGCAGAGGCCATGGAGGAGTGATGCTTACTGGCTTGTTTCCCTTGGCTTGTTCAGCTTGTTTTGGTTTTTTTTGTTTTGTTTTGTTTTTTTAGATATTTTCTTTATTTACATGTAAATTTTCCCTTTCCCAGGTTCCCCTCCAAAAAACAAACAAACAAAAATAACAAGAACAAACCCCTTTTGCCTCCCCCCTCCCCATGCCTGCCACCCCACCTTCTCCCACTTATTGGCCCTGGCATTCCCCTACACTGGGGCACAGAACCTGCACAAGGCCAAGGTCCTTTCCTCCTATTGATGATCGAATTTGCAATCCTCTACTATACACATGCTGCCAGAACATTCAGTCTCACCCTGTATAGTCCTTGATTGGTGGTTGGGTCCCTGGGAGCTCTGAGGGTACTAGTTAGTAATTGTTGTTCGTCCTAAAGGGCTGCAAACCCTTCAGCTCCATAGAACCTTTCTCTAACTCCTTCATTGGGGACAGTGTACTCAGTTCAATGAATGGCTGTGAGCCTCTACATCTGTATTAGTCAGGTATTGTCAGAGCCTCTCAGGAGATAGCTATATGCTTGTCCTTCCTTCAGCCTCTGCTCCATAGTTAATCTCTGCCACTCCTTCTGTGGGTGTTTGATTCCCCTTTTTAAGAAGGAATGAAATGTCCACTTTTTGGTCTTCCTTCTTCTTAAGTTTCTTGTGGTTTGTGGGTTGTTCTTCCTGTATTCCAAACTTCTGGGCTAATAACCACTTATCAGAGAATGCATACCATGTGTGATCTTTTGTCAGCTTGCTTTCTTATAGAACCCAGGACTACCAGCCCAGGGATGACACCACTTACAATGGGCTGGGCCCTCCCTCTTTGATCACTAATTAGGAAAATGCCTTACAGCTGGATCTCATGGAGGCATTTCCTCAAGGGAGGCTCCTTTCTCTGTGATAGCCCCAGCTTGTGTAAAGTTGACACACAAAACCAGCCAGTACACTATCTATGCAGCACAAACGAGCTGGTTAGCGATGTGGATCTGTAAAGAGTCTACAAAGGCCTCAGTAATATGCGGCCCTCCTTACATCTTAGATGAGTGTTTAAAGGGTTCACAGTAACCCCAGTTTCAGGAGATATTTCTTTATACAATGGATAGTGCCATAAAGTGTCAGACATGAAACATGCAGCCACACTTATGTATTATACATCACGAGATGCTAAAGTGTTTTGAACATGCAAGGTGAAGCTATCTGAAAACCCAAATCGCTTTTATGTGTAGTGAACGAGAAAAAAGAGAAGACAGGAGCAGGACAGGAAAACAGAGGAGAATGAGGGAATAACCAGGTGGATTGTTTCCTTGGCTTTTTATTCACATCTTCACATCATCATCTTTGGCCAGGACTTGAGCACTTGAAGCTGTTTCCTTTCCCAGAATGACTTCTTCTTTAGTTTCTTGGGAAGATGTTCTCTGCAGTTGGCAAGGGAGAGTCCAGGGGCCCTTGTCTGTCTGGAGGGAGACTCCTTCTACTAACTTCAGTTTGCTGAGCTAAGTCCAAGGCTCCCCTTCCAGGGACAGGGCTGAAAGAGCAATGAGCTCTCAATATCAGGGCAAATTCCCTTTGCACCTTTGCACACATAGTTTCAGACTGTATTCCTTAGACAAGTGTGCGAAAGAGAATCATAGAGAGTGGCCTTCCTCTCTTTGGAGCTCTTGTTTAGCTTCCTGTCTAGACTGGAACACACAGCCATGGAAAGTGACATATCTAGCCTCAACTGAGTTAGTGGCTCTGGATTTTAGACAAGGATCTTGCCTTTCTGAGCAGCAAGTCTCCCCTAAATACTGTCATAGGAGATGAGTAGATGGTCTGCAGCCGTGGGAGGGTGGGAAAACATAGGATGACAAGAGTTTCAAGAATGGAAGAGGTCTTACTGCCTTGTCTGATGATCCTCTATTTCAAACAGCTTTACACGTTTAAATGTCTCATTTCATGTTCAAAGATGTTATGGACTGTCCTAGGAAAGAAAAAGAAAAGATAGGTTAGAGGACTGGCTTAGTGCTAAAGGGAGCATGCTGCACCGATGTTGAATAAGTCACAACTTCCTGTAACTCCTGCTTTAGAAGATCTGATGACACAGGCCTCCCTGGGAGCCTGCACTCATATACATATAACAATCCCTAACAGGTACACACACAATAATAACAAAATCTTTTTTTTTCTAAGGAGCATTCTGCATACTGTCAAACCATTGCACAGATAGACTTGGGTTTTGACATTTGCCTTTGTACACCTACAAAGAGTTGAGAAGACACTAGGGATGGGTATTCATGGGAGAGACTGTGCAACTCCTGGAAGAAGTGACATTTCCTTGGAGTTCAGCTAAAGTTTAACTCTGAGTAGAGACAGGGCTTGATATCCACATCCCAACATCTTTCATCCCTAACCAAGTAGAAATGATGCACTAGTTGCATAGTAGGGGACCATAGTGCTGACACCACCTGTTCAGGAAGTAGATCCAGTGACAGCTTGAAGTACTTTTGTGTGTAAAGCATGTGATATTTGGAGATATTTCTGTCATTAGACAGTCGGAGCTTATTCAGACTGAAAAACTTGCAGAACAAAGATAATGTGTTGATCAATGATAAGAAATCAGGCTCTTTTGTTGTTGGGGGACAAGTGGTGCCAAGACATGGATAGGGTACTGAGACTCTGAAATCAAATTCAGAGCACTCAGCAGCACAGGGACTTGCAATGGACTATGGGTATAAGTTTACTTGGGAACAGAGCTTACATCTTTGAGGTGCTCCAGCTCCTTAAAGCAGAGCAGTAGTTCCTTAGAAATGAGGAACCAGATTAAGCTTGATTGTCTTGAACAAAAGTCAATGCTCCTCCAGCCAACAACACCAACTCTCATTTTCATGTGCTCTGCTTCCGGAGCCTGCATCACTTTAGTGCACATGAAATCATATCAAGCTATGTGTTATTACAACTACCCTAGAGACAGCTTTTCCTATGGAAGACAATGACCAGTCAGCTCTGGAACAGCATCAAGGGCTGTTTCAAATACTCTGAAACTGGTTCCTCTCCTAGGAAAACTATTTTGCACCTTGAAAACCTGTGAGCTCTTGCTCTGCAGCCGTGGGAGTGTGGGAAAACATGAGATGACAAGAGTTTCAAGCATGGAAGAGGTCCTATTTCCTTGGCTGATGATCCTCTATTTCAAACAGCTTTACATGTTTAAATGTCACGTTTGAAATGTGCAATAGATAGTCATTAATAAACATCAGTGTGTGTTTGAGGTTCAGCAATGTGGCAGTAATAAAGAGATAACAGTCCCTATGTAGAGAGCAGGTGCAAGAGATGGAACTCCCTGTGTTCTCTGACTAGCTTTTACTCAGACTGAAGGTGGCTCCTTTGGCAATGACCATCATAGCAAGCAGAGAGTTTTAAGTTTTCTGAAATCAAGGGGATTAAATCCAAAGCCATAGCTAATGGCATTGAGAGGGTGGAAAATGAATCTATGAGTGGAGTGGCCTTTGGAAAGCAAATAAAATTTGGTAAGCTTGCATGAGAGCACTCTTGATTAAATCCTGCTGGCTTTAGAAGACCAGTGTGCATGCATGAAAGTGTGCACTTGCGTGCACACACACACACACACACACACACTGCAGACTTGCCAAGATATAGCAGATAACAAACATCATTGTACTCTGCCAGCAATAGTCTATCCTTATCCCTAAGCTGATACCAGAACTGAACCCTTGAAAGTCCCAAAGGGTAAGCTAAAGAAACTTCTATTCTTTTTTTATGAGACCTTATCTTAACTAGCAACAAAAATCTGGCTAGAAAATGCTTCATTTTATCTACCCTATCAACTTACTAGGTTATGCAACTAAATCCTGGAGAGGCATAACTCCTAAGGTGGAGTCACACAGTTACCCAGTGACCATGTATGAGCTAAAAATATGCCCTATCCTTTCCTGCATAGCCAGAGTATGCTGAACAATGTAAAGGCACTTTTCAGAGATGTTGCCCTTTCTCGATAGCCCTGGATGTTAGTGAAAGGAGAAGGGCAATGGAAGGGCTTAGTTAAGCTTTCCACGCAATGTCTTAGAGAAAAAGCTTGCTCCATTATGTGCTTTATATTGTCAGAAGATACACATTTTTCAAAATATACAGGTCTATTTCTACAAACGACTTTTGGGAACTCTTACAGATGCAGGTTAGATTTATCTTGTGTCTTTTAAATACCTTAAAGGTCAGCAGCAAGTGGACTCTACTCACAGTCACCACATAGTCCAACCTCTAGGTCATGAGTCACATGTGAAGCCAATTCAACGAAAGCCCAATGATGCTTGGAACAGTGTGTGTGACACAGGTTGAGAACTACCTACCGGCAGCCATTTCTCCACTGTTCCTCCTGTACTGTCTTTATGCTTGGGTTTGGAGAGTAGAAAACCAAGAGGCAATGTAGGCTCTCTTTGGAGAAAGTGAGCCAAAATAGAGATAAGCGTTCAGTTGTTCCAGCAATATTATGAAGGCAGTTGTAACAAAACTAAATGATGTCTACCTATCAACTTGTCAAATACACAGGAAGTTTATAAATATAAAATGCCCAACACTGGTAAGGATCTGTTAATTGGGACATTCTCTTATAACACTCTCAAATTGAAATGTTACAAATACTCCTGATAGCCACTGAGAAGCACGTATCAAGGTCCATGTGGCTAAATGCATTCTTTTGTAAATCAACCTTGTTTCCTGAAAACCCTGATAAGCAAATAACAGCTCAGCAAGGACTTCGGAGCAAAGACTGCAGAACTGTGCCTTCAGCAGTGGCAACGCAAAAGTAATACGGAACACAATTGGAATATGTATTGAGAATGCGTGCTGGACTAGAGAGATGGCTCACAAGTTATAAGCAATTGCTGTTCTTGCAAAGGCGCAGGCTTGGCTCCCAGCCCCCACAAAGCTGCTTACAAAAATCTGCCACAGTATTTCCAGGGCAACTGATGTCTTCTGACACCTGTGTGCACTTCATGTATGTGGTACACTTTTACATATGCAAGCGACATACTCATACACATAAAGTTAAAAAAAATTAAATAACATATTATGTGATCAAACACAAAGTCTGAATAATTTATGAGAATCATGATCACTTGGCATAATGTCAAGAGCAAATATTCTTCTATAGAAGAAACTTCATTGCAATGGTTAATATTTTGTGACTCTGGGTGAGAATATCAAGAATCATTTGTGTTAATGATAGGACATCAGTCAAGAGCTCAAACAATGGCAGCAGTCCTAGAAGTGTGACATTAAAGAGGTTTTCACTAATGACAATATCTTACCAGCCAAGACATGGTTACATAGAAATTCTTACGCATTTCATGGTGCTGGAGCTTACAGTTTATTTCAGTGCTTGGGTCTGCAGAGGTAATTCTGTGAGTAAAATGTAGGGGAGAAAACAAAAACAAAATAATAGAAAATCTTGCTTCGAACATGTCCATTGCAATGTTTATGACAGTCTAGATTTAATAATTAAAACAATCATCAAACAAAACACATGTTTAATGATCAGAAAGGTTCAGAAACTTGTAACACAGAAACATGGCATGCCAAGTGGACTTTCAGGCTTTGGGTTAGAAAATAACGAGAACATGTGTTTACCATGTTAGTTGAAAATAAAGAATGAGCATGAACATAGGAGCATAGTATGTAACAATATTTTACAAATGGAGAAGAAAAGGCACTCAGAGAATGATTCTATGGGCAGGTTAAAGTGGCTCTGTGTAGCAGCATTAGGTTCCCTGTCTATTTTTTTTATTATTCATTCATTCATTTATTTCAGAGGTGCTGAGGTTGAAACCCAGGGCTTCACACATAGTAAGCAAGTGTTCTGTTCCTGAGCTACATAAACAAACACATATGCATATATATGTATGTGCATATATATTCTCTCTATCCAGATGTATATGTGTGCATATGTATATGAGAGAGAGAGAGAGAGAGAGAGAGAGAGAGAGAGAGA
>JADRCD010189997.1:18578-39590 GCA_019843815.1 Montemys delectorum
AGAGAGAGAGAGAGAGAGAGAGAGAGAGACATAGACAGAGAGAGAGACAGAGAGAGAGAGGGGACAAGGGAGGAAGAGGAGGAGGAGGAGGGAGAGGAGGAGGAGGACGATTTGTCTGTTTCTTCACTAAGACATGATGAGAAGGAAATTCAAGCCAGTTTGAAGGCCTTCACTTCCAAATGCATTTAATATGTTGGACTTCTTAGATTCCAATACTATGAAATGAAAGTCATTTTATTCAAACTGTTCTGTTTAAGGTACTTTATTAAGACAGCCTACCATACCCCATCAATGAAAGTCTTACTTTAATTTGCCACTGGCTTTCAATGGATACTTTAGCTACTGCATATGCCATGTGCCTGAGATCACAGACATGGATAGTGGTCAAGCTGAGGTGTATAGTAGGCACTTGGGTGCATGTTTTCCAATTGCAGGATCAGTATACTGTACATCTTTTGAATCACAGAGCAGTTTAGCCTGCCTAGAAAAAGTATTAGAAACAACTACCAGGTTCTAGCCTACTACAAACAAAAATTGATGGGTTTACTTTTGATTGACTTGAGGCTCCAGTACTGTTGGGTCTGAAATCTTCTCATTCCAAGAAAACATCTCTGGTCCTTTCCCTCACTCTTCCTAGTATTTCAATGCTAGGTTTTTTTCTTTCTGTCACTCTCCTGGACAGGCAAGTTGGTCAGATTTAAGTGTAAACATACTGACCTGCTGTGATTATTCAAGTACATTTACTGCCATAAGCCTTTGATGAATGAGGTCAAAGTAATAATAGCCAATTCTGACCTACAAGTCACTGCACTGAGTTAATATTCAGAGCCCAAGGAGAACAGCTGGTATGGGTGATACATAGTAATGCATACCACCACTGGTTAGGTGTGCCTTTTGATTTGTTTCGCTTTCTTACTGATAAATATAATATCCAAAAGTGAACACAGTAGCCTCATAGTGATAGATATTTTTTATCCTGTCTTATATAAGATATCCAATGCCCTCTTTTGTAACTCTCTCCAGAAACTGCCTTAATATATAGTATTTTCATATGTTTTTGAAGACCAAGAAAAAAATATTTTGTTTTGTCAACTTCTTTGATCTCACTCCCAGAATTGTTCTTGAGCTTGACCTTCAGATCCCAACCAGCAAGAGTTACTGTGGTAGCTTTTGCCAGGTTGTTTGTTTGTTTGTTTGTTTTCCCTTTTTGTTTTTTGATTTGCTTTTTTTTTTCTAGAAGAGGATAAAATAGTCAAGCTCATTCTTACATAAATATTTGCTTTGATTTATTTGTTTTATGTATATAAGTATTTGGCTCACATGTATGTCTCTGCAAAATCTGCATGTAGTAGCCATGGAAGCTAGAAAAGGACTTTGCATACCCTGTAACTGAAATCACAGATGGCTATTAGCTGACTTGTGGGTGTTGGGAACCAATCTTTTGCAAGAACAGCCAGGGCTTATTCACTCCAGGCCTTCATGTTCTTTCTTGCTTGGTACAATTTGATCTCCAATGGCATAAGATCTATGTTCAAGTATTTCCTGTGCTTTTATCCTGACTTAGAAAGTTGAAAGTAAAATGTATCTGTCTTTGTTCATGTTAAGTATCTTTAAAATTAGGACTCTATACAGGTGTTATTCCATTATCCATGTATACTGACCCTTAGAGTAAGACAGATAACGCTTGGCCCTGAAGTTGAAGAACTATGCTATGCTGTATACCTTCCTCAAGTTGTCTGAGTTAGAATTTTACAACTAGATAATGGCAGCTGACTAATTTTTTTTTCTTAGAATTTCATGAGAGTATTAAGTGAAACCATTAAGTTTTACTTATCTGGTTTCCACTAATAGCAAAATAAGCACCAGTTGGTACTGTCCACTGCCAGCTGACATCATCACTATCGTAGTACCTGCACAACCTCTTCTTTGTTCCAAACTATAGGTCTTAAAAGTTCTTCAGTTTTTTCAAAATTTTGCATAGAGAATGTTCATCATTTATTTCTGAGAAAGTATAGAATGGCTTGTAGAAACTTGGCATCCTTGCACATGATTAACTGTAATGTTTTGAAGATTTTATAATGAGTGTATTTTGTTTTATCTTCGGTCTTCATTTAAGTAAAGAATTTGGATTCTTACCATCAAATGTAGCTTTTGCAGACAAATCAATTTTAGTCTAAAAATAATATTCCTTAGAATGTGTTTAGTTTTATACCAGTGTGGTCTTCGAATGGATCCTTTGAAATACATTAAACAACTGGAAACTCCCATTGATTGTCCCTTGAGATTACCAGCATTTAGAAACGCATTCAGTGGGCACCACTTCCTCTTGCTCTTAAGTTCTGGAAGAATTCTTCCACTCTATTAAGAAAAATATGTTCTATTGAATTATTTTCTTGAAAGTGGCTTTTTTTTGAGATGTCAGACATTTCTAAGAATCTTTGTCTTGTTTTCAATCTTTAGCTCATTTCTTGATGTGTCTCAAGACATGACAGATCTGATGATGATGAATGTAGAGATATGAGGTACCACCTGTGGAGCTCTTCTCTCTGAATGAAAACACTTCCTCCTAGGGATGGGTCAAGACTCACAAAGCTCACAATACATGTAAGGTTTACCAAGACCTTTTCTAAGGTGGTATAAGCAACAAGTGATTATTGGGAGAGAGGAGAAGAGGTGTCTTGGTGAAGCTGCTTGCTTGCTCTTCAGGCAATTTGAGTGATGGATGTAGTTCCGATGAGTCATTACTCATAGAGGGGTAGGTTGTGCAATGATCCATCTGCCAGTGTCTAGATGCTCCTATAAGTAAACCAAATACACTTATTGATTTGGTTCACCAAACTTCATTTGGGTAGGACATTGACTGAAATAAAGAAATATTTTTACTTCTTTCTCTCCAAAGAATGAAACACCATGATTTCATAATATTAAGTTTAAGGGGTTTCTGGGTCCCTGGCCTAGATCATTAAGTTGCATAGTAAGGTGGTACCCAGGCTGTGATGGAGTGATGCGTTGTTATTGCCAATGGGACATTTCCTGAACCATAAGCTTATAGTAGTGGCTTGTTGTCATGGCAGAGTATAACATTTCATAATTCCTTTTTTAAATGTGCCTCTTACTGAAACACCAAGTAAAATGGAAATTTAAGATTGATTTTTAGCTTCCTGAGGATGTAAGGGAAAAGCTGTTTCTTCGTCTTTCTGACTCTTTGACTCCAGAGTTGACCTAAGAACATCATTTTTAGAATAAGACAGATCAGAGTTGTTTCTACTCTGGACAGGTGGTTGGTCAGGATGACCCAGTGGAAGGCTTCGGGACTCTGAGTCCATCGTGTGGTAAGCATTGCAAGTTAGCCATTCACTTGATTTTGGTATAGGCTATATTCTTGAGAAACTCAGATTACAATCTAATCTTCATTGTGGGGAGATTGGAGGGGCTCCCATATAGAAAGTAATTAGCACATCAGAAAGGAGATTAGTGTTCTTAGGAGAGGGGCTTCAGTGTGCTGCCTAATCCTTCTGGCTATGGTAAGACATACTAAGAAGATGGTGGTATATATACTAGAAAAGGGACAGGAAATATGCTGAGTCCTCAAACTTATTATCCTCCAGCCTGGGCAAAAGGTATTTACTGCTGCTCTAGGCATTCAGTCTATAGTATAAATCGTTATTGGAGAAGCCCAACTGACTAAAGTAACATGTGCACCTCAGCTTTCTCATTAGGGTATAGAAGCATCATGTAGAGACATGATATGTAAAGTGCTTGACACATAACAAGCCTCACTAACTCTGCTCGTTACTATGGTGAACCTAATGCTAAGTCTGCTTCTTTGCCTTACAATTGCTTCAGTTTTTACATCGAGTTCATAAACTAGCACCGTAGGCCAGGCCTGTCTTAGTACCTTTCCACATCTTTAGAACTTTATTTCATCTGCAACTTAATTCATATACTTCCAGGTGCGAAATCCATCTTTAGGGTTGTTTCAAGAATGGCGCAAGCTAACTAATACTAAGAATTTAATACAGTGACCAAAATTTTCAAAAAGCATGTAAAGCTAGGGAAATACCCCTAAATATTGTAAAACAACAGTGTGTTGAGTCTGCTCATTTAAAGTTCTTATATCTGTGCTGGCAACTGTTTAATTCAGCTGTAGCATTGTGTTTTGCTTTTAGTCTTGCTTTTTATGAGCTGTTGCTTGCAGAAGCCGGGCCTATCTCCTTCTAAGCATGATATAAAAATATATTTTTTCACTGTTTTCAGTTTTCTTACATTGAAAATAGATTTTTCATGCTCTATATTCTGATTATGGTTTCCCCCACTCTCCAAGATCATCCCTTCCTCTCCTCCCATCTGAATTCACACCTTTACTCTCGCTCCTTAGAAAACAAACAAGGATCTAAAGAATGGTAATAAAATAAAATAAACAGAATAGGACAAAACACAGAACAAAATAAACAGAAGAAAAAGTAAGAGAAACACACATAAGCACAGAGACACACAAGTTTCACACAAGTTTCACATTTTGTATGGGGCTATACAAAATGGTACCATAAGATTTAAAAGGGAATGTTCTGATAAAGCATCATGAAACTAAAATCCTCCAATGATGTCATTGAGTTCATTTTGTTTTGGCTGTCTGCTACTGGGCTCCCTTAAGTGAGAGTTGTATCCTACATCTGTAAGACTGTTGGAAAGCACTGATTTGTGTATGTGTGTGTGTGTGTGTTTTATTAGATATTTTCTTTATTTACATGTCATATGATTTCTCCTTTCCCAGTTTCCCCTCCAAAAAAAAAAAAAAAAACTCCTAAAAAACAACAACAAGAACAAGCCCCTGTTCCCTCCCCCCTCCCCCTCCTCACCACCCTACCCTGTCCCGCTTACTGGTCCTGGCATTTTCCTACACTGGGGCACAGAACCTTCACAGGGCTAAGGGCCTCTCCTCCCATTGATGACCGACTTGGCCATCCTCTACTATACACATGCTGCCAGAGCCATCAGTCCCACCATGTGTACTCCTTGGTTGGTGGTTGAGTCCCTGGGAGCTCTGAGGGTACTAGTTAGTTCATATTGTTGTTCGTCCTAAGGGGCTGCAAACCCTTCAGCTCCTTCGGTCCTTTCTCTAGCTCCTTCATTGGGGACCCTGTACTCAGTTCAATGGATGGCTGTGAGCCTCTACTTCTGTATTAGTTGAGTACTGTCAGAGTCTCTCAAGAGACAGCTATATCAAGCTGGAGTGCCCTTCCTTCAGTCTCTGCTCCATAGTTAGTCTCTGCAACTCCTTCCATGGTCCAAAGCTAGTGAGTTATCTCAATTGATTGTTCACAGTCAGTTACAGATTGAACTCCTGATTTTTTTTTTTTATTAGCAAGTAGTAATCAATTAGAAATAGCTTCTGGATTAGGGATAGGGTCATGTGTCTGCTTCTCTCAGTGCTCTTTGAAGACCTATACAGTTCCTAAACATGTTGCCACAGTCTCTGTTAATTCATATCAGTCCTGTGAGTCTCTGTCAGTCCTGTTGTGTTTAGAAGGCCTTAGTCCTTGCTGGCCTCCATTCTCTCTGACTCTTAAAATCTTCCTACCTCTTCCACAAGGTTCTCTGAGCCCCTAGAGGAGGGATTTGATGAAGGCATACCAATGCTGACAGTTTATCAGTATGTGTGTATCTGCACACAAATGTTCTTTGAGGCCAAAAGAGTGTGTCGGATCCCCTGGAACTAACTGGAGTTACAGACAGAAGTGAATGGTCCCATGTGGGTGCTGGATTCTGAACTTAGGGCATCTGGAAGAACAAACAGTAAGCTCTCTTAAATGCCCAGTCATCTCTAGAAGCCCTTCTGTTTTTGAAAGGAACAGAGGTTTACCTTTAAGCAGACTTAAGTTACAATGCAACTTCGGTTCTTGCTGCTTTCTACTGAAAGTAAAAATTCATTAAAGGACACTAAATACATTTCAGGTGCAAATGTGAAGCCCTGCTAAGTAAATATTCATAAGTGCAATTTACTAAATGGAAATCTGTATTAAGTGAATATGCATGAGACAAAACCTCATTGGACAGGTACAGAATTTAACTGAGTCATAAAATTCATTAACCAGTGAACACACTCATCCATTAACGAATTAATCATCTCTCTCTACCTTGGAAATGAATTCTTGGCTGCATGGCCTATTAGACTGATCTCTTCTCACTGAATACTATTAATGTAGCAACCCTGAATGTGGAGAGAATAAAGCTGATAGCATTTTTTTTCTTTCACTGAAATTTTTTTCTAACATAATATATCCTGAATATAGTTTTCCTTTCCCCTACTCCTCTCAGATCTTCTCCATGTCCCTGTCTTATATAGATCTTCTTGTTTCTGTCTCTCTTTAGAAAAGAAACAGGCTTCTGTGGCAAAATAATATAATGTGTTTTAATTTAATTAATGTAATATAGTATATAAGATAATAAAATAAAAACTAACATATTTGAGTTGGATGACACAAACTAACAGAAGGAAAAGAGCCCAATAGGAAGCACAAGAAACAAACAAAGTTGTTCACATATTTAGGGATCCCATAAAAACACTAAACTAGAAGCCATAAGATATACAAGGGTAAAAAAAAATAGAGAAGAAAAGAATGTATAAATAAATTAAAAATAAAAACAAAATAAAGTTTTGTAAAGGGAAAAAAAAATACAAAGAACTCTGACACAACCTTGTAAGACAAAAAACTTCCAAGGACAACTAGATACCTTGGAGTTCATTTACTACCGGCATCTATGGCTGGGCATTCAGCCTACTCTTAAGAGGAACTGGTATCTTCAATGAGACTCCCGTGGAGAAAACTAAATTTTCATTTACAAGTCGTTTTTAATTGGAAGTTGCTTCTGGGTTAAGGATGGGGGCATGTGTGTACTTCTTTAAGCTCTGTGGCCCCAACGGGTACAGATCCATGCAGGCCCTATGCATGATTCCTCAGCCTCTGTGTGCATCTCATGCGTGCATTAATCAGGTTGATTTCGCAGGCCTCGGTTTTCGGTGTGCTCCATCTCCTGCAGTCCTTATGCTATATCTGCCTCCTCTTTCGTGGGGTTCCCTGAGCTCTAAGGGGAAGAGGTCACATTTAGGGCTGAGTGTTTAAAGATCTCTAATCTCTATGTATTACCTGCATGTGGCTCTCTGTATTTGTTCCCTTCCTCTCTAGAAAGTTTCTCTGATGATAACTGAGCAAGGTACTGAACTATGAAAATACCAAAATGTTATTAGAAGTCATTTTATTGCTATATTATTGCTATATTCTTTGAACAGAATGCCAGTATTTGGTTTTATCACAGTTTCCTGGGCTATCTAGTCTCAGATATTTGGTCACTTCAGCATTGTTGGATATGGGTTCTATCTCATGGAATGGGCCTTATGTCAAAGCAGATATTGGTTGGTTGCTCACACAAACTGTGCCACCATCACCCTAGCACAGCTTGTAGGCAGAACACCACTGTAGATCAATCAAAGGGTTTGTAGCTGGGCTTTGGATTTTTCCTCCTTTAGTAGCATACAGAGTACTTTCATGTACCAAAGGTACTAGAATGTAGGGGCAGGGGTACTAATAGGCACCAGCTGGACTTCTCTATGTTCAATGAGTCATATAAGTGTTGTCTTCACCAATAGGATCTTGCCATCAGTTTGTGGAGAACAATTTATATTCTTGGCAGCATCCCAGGATGTTGGGGTTTTCTAATGGCCAACAACTTAATTAGATGTAACCCATTTTTGGTACTGGAAGCTTCATTTGGTGACAAGGCATGGCTACTTGGGTATCTTTCCCTCCCATTAAATCCATTTGGTGATTTAATTTAGATCCCCTTCTTATATGTGTGTATTCAATGAAGATTCTACTTTATTAGGTTCCCATGCTACCTCTCAAATGGCCTTTAATTTCAGCTATCTATTCCTATATTCTCACCCTTGTCTAGCTCTTCCCTCTCCCTATTCACTTGATCCTCCTCTTCTACCCACCCCTCGATTTATCTGTAATGATTTATTACATATCCTCTTCCAAGGGAGATCTATATCTTCCTCATAGTTCCCTAATCTATACCTAACCTCTGGGATTCTATGCATTACAGCTTGGTTATCACTGACATAAAATCTAATACCTAAATGTAAGCAAATACATAACTTATTTGTCTTTTGGGGTCTGGGTTCCCTCACTTCAGGATGACATTTTCTATTTCCATCCCTCTATCTATGATTTTTATGATTTCATCTTTTTATACCTGAGTAATATTCAGTTGTATACACTTTCTTCTGTTGTATTCAATTGTATCCATTCTTCTATTGAGGGACATCTAGATTTTTTCCATATTCTGTTGTGATAAATGTAGCAGCAATGAACATGGCTAAGCATGCTGTGATAGGATAAAGCATCCTTCGGGTATATGCCTAAGAGAGCTGTAGCTGGATCTTGAAGTAGAATGTTTCCCATCTTCCTGAGGAACCATCAGACTGTTTTTCCTGGTGGTTGTACTATTTTACCTCACCCCCTGCCACACACACACACACACACACACACACACACACACACTCACACTCACACACACACACACACACACACCAGTCATGATGAGTTTTCACCTTGCTCCACATTCTTACCAGCATGGCTGTCACCTGTTTTATTTATCTTAGTCATTCTGACAGGGATCAGATGAAATATTAGTTGTTTTGATTTCAGCTCCCTGATGACTAAGAATGTCCATTTCTTAAAGCATGTCTCAGCCATTTGAGTTTACACTTTTGAGAATTCTGTTTAGACCCGTACCTCATTTTTAATTGGGTAATTTTTCTTGACTCTGCTTTTGTTTTGTTTTTACTTCTTTATAGATTTTGGATGTTAGCCTTCTAGCTGATGTGTAGCTAGTAAAAATCTTTTCCCATTCTATAGGCTGCCAGTTTGGTTGAATGATGGTATCCTTTGCCTTACCATAGCTTTTCAGTTTCATAAGGTCCCATTTATTAATTTTTGATCTTAATACCTGTGCTCATGGAATTCTATTCAGACAGTCTTATTTTTTAATGAAAATTATTTCAAAGTTCTTCCTCACTTTCTCATCTATCAGGTTCAGTGTATATAGTTAAATGGTGAGATCTTGGATTCATTTGAAATTGACTTTTGTGCAGTGCAATAAGTATGGATATACTTGTATTTTCAACAGGCGATCATCTAGTTCGACCAGCAATATCATTGAAAATACTCTTTTTTCCCCAATTAGTACTTCTAGTTCTTTATAAAAAAAAATCAGTTGTCCATATACATGTAGACTTATATTTGGTTCCCCAATTTTACTCCCTTGATCAGCATGTCTGTTTTTATACCAATAGCCTGTCATTTTTCATTACTACAGCTCTGTAGTGTAATTTGAGGTCAGGAATGGCGATACCTCCAGCAACTCTTTTATTTTGGGGAATTTTACTTTTGGTATTCTGGGTTTGTTATGTTTCTTTATGAAACTTAATATTGTCCTTTCAAGAAATATGAAGAATTATATTGGAATTTTGATGGGGATTGCATTGAATCTTTAGATTGCATTTGGTAGGAGAGACACTTTACTGTTAGTCCTACTTACCCATGAGCATATGAGAACTTTACATCTCATATTTTTTTTCAATTGCTTTCTTCAATGTCTTAAGGTTTTTATAAGTCTTTCACTAGCTTCTTTAGAGTTACCTCCAAGATATTTTTTGAAGCTATTGTAAAAAGTGCTACTTACCTGATATTTTCAATCCCTTTATCTTTTTTATATAGGAGGGTTACTGAATTTTGTGAGTTAATTTTACACCAAGCTACTCTGATGGATGTGTTTATTAGCTGTAGGAGTTCCCCAGTGGAACTTTTAGGGTGACTTATTTATACTGATACTTGGACTTTTTTTTCTTTCTAAATTGCCCATCTCTGATCTTCAGTTGTCATATTGCTCCAGCTAAGACTTCACTTAGAATACTGAATAGATATGGAGAGAATGGACAACCTTATCTTGTTCATGACTGTCTGTGCTCTCAGAAAACACTTCCTAGAAGATTTTACCTCAGTGATGCTGGTCTTTTCTTAATCATCACTAATTTCTTAGCTTCAGCTAACCAGCATCAATTGTCCCAATAGTCCCTTCTATTCTTGACTCTAAAATAGAACCATGTGGCCAGAGATGGTTCTGTTGCTTGTTGGAATTGGAACATGCCCTCCCCTTATTCTATTACCAGCTTTCTGTTTTCCAATTGCCTCACTGTCTATGGTTGGCTGTTCTGGAACTTGCTCCATAGATTGATCTTGTCTATGGTTGGCTGTCCTGGAACTTGCTCTGTAGATTGACTTTGAACTCAGAGATCTTCATGGTTCTGTCTCCTGGGATTAATGATATGTACCACCACACCTGGACTTAAGCTTTTCTTCACTTAGAACTTGCTTTGTTCCAGGATGGCCTTAAACTCACTGATCTGCTTGGCTTTGTCTCCTAGGAGTCAATGTGTATACCACCATGCCTAGACCTAAACTTTGATGAGTAGGATCTTGCCCCAAAGTCCCACTCCCTTAATCTGTTATCTCCTAGAAGATTGTATTCAGCTCCATTCCACTTCCTGGAGCCCCTTTAATACTCAAACCATATATTTTGTATTTTTCCTTTCTCAGCTTGTTCCTTTTCATCAAAATGTTCTTCATAAGAGTGAACTTTGGTGACCACACAAAAGAATTTATACTAGGCTGTTTTGAGACTTCCTTTTTCAAAGAAATTAATATAAATCTCTTCACCTTGACCTCAGGTAGACTCTTTGGACAATGGCAAAAAGCAACTACATTCTTTTAAAAAATATCATAGAGTCTCTAGGCAACACACTGAAAGTTTTTTCCATTGAAACTTCTTGGTCCAGGTCTGTACAGTTCAAATTCCTCTCAGTAATAAAGTCTACTAGGATAACCCATTAAGCCCCACTTAAAGTATTCTATTGCCTTCCAAAACTAAAGATTCCAAATCTACGCTATTCCAAATAAAACATGGTTAAGTCTATCACAGCAATACCCAAGTCCCTGATACCAACTTCTGTCTTAGGGTTTTACTGCTGTGAACAGACAACATGACCAAGGCAAGTCTTATAAAGGACAACATTTAATTGGGGCTGGCTTATAGGTTCAAAGGTTCAGTCCACTAAAATCAATGTGGGAGAATGGGGGCATCTAGGCAGGCTTGGTTCAGGCAGAGCTGAGAGGTCTCCATCTTCATCTAAAGGTTGCTAACAGAATACTTGATTCCAGGCAGCTAGAACAAAGGTATTAAAGCCCACTCCAACAAGACACACCTATTCCTATAAGGCTACACCTCCTAATAGTGCCACTCCCTGTGGCAAGCATATACTAAGCATCACAATGACTTTAGTGGAATTTCTTTGAATATCTTTCCATTTAAGTTGATGTTAGCTATGGCTGTACTGTAAACTGTCTTTAATATGTTTAATATGTATCTCTAATCTCTCCAAGACTTTTATCATGAAGGGGTGTTAGATTTTACCACAGGCCTTTTCTGCATCTAATGATATGATGTGATTTTTGTCTTCTAGTTTGTTTATATGGTGGATTGCATTTGTTTTTGTATACTTAACCATTGTTGCATCTCTGGGGTGAAGCATATTTGATTATGGTGGTCTTTTTTATGTGTTTTTTAGATGTGGTTTACAAGTATTTTATCTAGTACTTTTGCATCTATGTCAATAAGAGAAATGGGTCTGTAATTTTTTTTTTTTTTTTTTTTTTTAGTCTTCATGTAGTTTGGCTATCATAGTAACAGTAGATTCATAAAATAAATTAGGCAATATTCCTTCTGTTTCTATTTTAAGGAATAATTTTAAGAGTATTGGCATTAACTCTTCTTTGAAAGTCTGGTAGAACTTTGTGCTAAAACCACCTATCCCTGGGCTTTTTTGCTTGTGTGTTTTGGTTTTGGTTGAAAAACTTTTAATCATCCTTCTATTTCACCAGGGATTATACCACTATTTAAATTGCTTTTCTGATCGTGATTTAACTTGTAAGTGGCCTGTACAGAGAAAATTACCCATTTCTTTTAGATTTTCCAAATTTTTGGAATACAGGATTTTAAAGTGCCGGGAAGAGTGTCTCCAGGCCAAGAAGGAAGAGATCATCAAGACTCTGTACAAAGAGGAAGAGACCTAGAAATAAAGCTTCCCTCGTGTCTGTACATAGTGGTCTGGCTGAGGCCTCACATAGTTCAGTCATTAAAATAAAACAAGCCCTTGTCGGTTAAAAAAAAAAGTAATAGTATAAAATCACTCCACCATCTTTGTAGAGACACTTAGTACCATGAGGTTGCCTCTTATAACTGCCTTCATTGTGTTTTATAAGATTGGGTGTGCTGTATATTCATTTTAATTACATTCAATAAAACTTTTAATTTCTTTCCAATTTCTGTCTTGATTCCCTTTCCATGAGTTGTCCAGTTTTCATGCGTTTGTAAGTTTTCTGTTGTTTTTGTTTTTGTTGATACCCAGTTTTAATCTATGGTGATCAGATAGGATATAAGGTCTTTTTTCATTTCATTTTGTTGTTGTTGTTGTTGCTGTTGTTGCTGTTGTTGTTTTAATCTGTTGATATTTGCTTTGTTTCTGAGTATGTGGTCAGTTTGAGAGAAAGTTTCATGATGTGCTGTGAAGAAAGTGTATTCTTTTTTTGTGAAGTGTTCTGCAAATATTCAATAGGTCCATTTGGTTTATAACTTTAGCTAGGTCCAGCATTTCTCTGTTTAGTTTGCATATGAATGGCCTATAGTTTTACTTATTTAAAATCTCAGCCTGGGGTTTCTACTCGCCTTAGGTAATTGAGTTCTCAGATACAAACTCACACACACACATCCTTTATACTTACAATAAACCATAAATGACACAAGAGCTGGGCAGCTGCCTTCCCTCATACTGTTAGAATCTACTTTCCTATCAATAACCCTTAATCATTACTTTCTACTTACTAAGTTTCATCTTAGCTATTCTTAACTCCGACAAGTCAGCCCACATGCCCATGTTCTCATGGCTCAGGTAAACCATGACAGCTTCTCCTTCTTCCTCCTGCATGTTCTTCTTTTTCCTCTGCCCTAACCCCAAGCCTTTGAAACCTGAACCCCACCTATGCCTCTTCTGCCCAGCTATTGGTTGTTGTCATCTTTATTTACCAATCACAACTAACTAGGGGCAGAATCACATAGCTAGGTTCTATGTGAGGACTCTCTAGAGCAATTAGTTTTCTTGGCCAAAATCAACATTAGAATACAAACAACATCAAGCCAATCCACTACAACAGCAGTCTGTCTCTTGGTGAGAGTAGTGTATTGAAGTCTCCCACTTCTAGTGTGTGAGAGGCAATATGTGGTTTAACCTATAGTGGTATTTCTTTTATGGAGTGCAATTTTTATTTTAAGTGTAATTTTGTTTATTTTGTTTTAAGTGCAATTGTGTTTGGTGCATAGAAGTTAAAATTTAGAATGTTCTTTGTGTAGATTTATTTTTCCTTTGATGGATTTGAAGCATGCATCCCTATCTCTTCTGATTAGTTTTGGTTTGAAGTCTATTTTGTCAAAGATAAAATTGTCTACCAGCTTGCCTCATGGGTCTGTTTGTTTAGAATATCTTTTTTCCATCATTTTTCCCTAAAGTGATATTATATATTCTTTAAGTTAAGCTATTTCATGGGTACAGTAGAAGGATGTATCCTGCTTTTGCATCCATTCTGTTAGTCTATGTCTTTTTAGTGGGGAATTGTTTTTGATGCTGAAAGATACCAATAACCAATATTTGCTGATTCATGTTATTTTGGTGGTGGTGGTAGTAGTGGTTTGTCTATGTGCATTTCCTCTATTTTGAGTATGTATGT
Source organism: Montemys delectorum (assembly GCA_019843815.1). Lineage (NCBI taxonomy): Eukaryota > Metazoa > Chordata > Mammalia > Rodentia > Muridae > Montemys > Montemys delectorum. The sequence continues at coordinate 32,480 of JADRCD010189997.1, forward strand.
ATTTATTCTCTTTTGAATTGCTGGTCTGAGATTATTTCCATGTTTCCTTGGGCATGGTTATTCTCTTTGTATTGAAGTTTTCCTACTAGCACTTTCTGTGTTAGATTTATAGATAGATATTTGTTTCTAGATAGATTTATAGATACATTTTGGCTTAAATTTAGTTTCTTCTTGGGATGTCTTATTTTCTTCATCGATTGTGATTAAAAGTTTTGCTAGGTATACTAGCTGATTTATGTGGGTTTTTAGAGTTTATAGAACATCTTTCAGCTTTTAAAGTCTCCATTGAGAAGTAAGCTCTTATTCTAATTGGTCTACCTTTAGGTATTTTTTTTATCTTTTTTTCTTAAAGCATTTGATACTGTTTCTTTTTTCTGTACTGATAATTATGTGCCAAGGAGAATTTTTTTCTTGACCATTCTATTTGGTGTTCTGCCTATTTATAGTATCTCACTATGCATCTCCCTCCTTTAGGTTAGGGAATTTTCTTCTATGATTTGGTTGAAAATATTTTCCATGTTGACAGGGGCTTGTTATCTTTCCTGTATTTATATTACTCTCAGATTTGATCTTTTCATGGTGTTTCAGTTTTCCTGGATGTTCTGTGTCAGGAAGTGTTATTGATGTTTAACGTTTTTGACAGATGTATCCATTTCATCCATCTGTCTTCCATGTCTGAGATTCTTTCTTCCACCTCTTATATTTTGTGTTAGTAAGGCTGGCCTCCCAGATTTCTGCTAGATTTCCTCAAGTTTTCATTTCCAGATTTCCCTTAGTTTTCTGTTTGTTTGTTTGTTTGTTTGTTTATTGATTTCTTTTTCACTTTTAGGTCTTGAACTGTTTTAGTCTTTTCCTCCTATGTTTTATTTGGGTTTTCATAGGTTCCTTTAAGGGATTTATTTGTTTCCTTTTTAAGGACCTCTATCTGTTTTTATAAAGAATACTTTAAGTCTTGTGTGTGTGTGTGTGAGTGTTTCCAATATACTGCTACACTCAGAACCCACTATGGTAATATTGCTGAGCTTTTGTTAAGACATATTGTACTCTTTGTGATTGATTGGTTTTACTTTGACCTTTAGGCATCTGGATTTGGGAGGACTGTAATTCTAGGTGCTGGTACTTGTTCTGGCTTCCCTGGATGGAATGCTGGTAGCATTTTTTTTATTTAACTTTTTAACATTCCTCATTGTTTACTGTGTTTTTAGTGGAAAAAAATCTCTAAGATAATTGTGCAGTCTGAGAAAAACAAAAGATGCTTTGTTCGTTTGTTAATGCTTTTTTTCTGAATCTTTAGCTTATAGTGAATGTGGAGATACATTTGGTTTTCATAAGAATTCTAGTCAGAATAGCAATTATGACCCTCTACCTTACAGTTAAGAACTCCAAGGCACATTAGGGAGATTTTATGAACTAGATCAGGTTTATATATCATGAGTTGCACTCAGAGCAGAGCCTGAACTTGATCCAGGAGTTTCGTATTTCAGAATTTGGTTTTCTTCTCTTATGTCCCAAATGGCAGCCATAGAAATGTGTATCTGTCACTCCTGATAGATATTACTCAAACTTAAAGGCACATTCCTGCATAGGTATATTTTAGGTAATGCAATTGCTTCCTAAACTCATTATTCAGGGTGGTCTAGGCACTTTCACTGCCCTTTTAAACAGGCAGAAATCTGAAATATTTATTACTTCTACTAGCTCCTTTGAGGAGCTTGATATACAATAACTCTTATAATTTGAAATACAAATTACTGTGGGTAGGATTAGGCTTGATCTCTTGCCCTTCACCCTCTCCCATTGATGCTTTAAACTCTTAACACCCAGGTCTTCAGAATATGACCTTGTTAGAGATAAACTTCTAAGAGACAAAAGTAGGGTAAAGTGTAGTCTTCATCATGGGACACAGTCTAGTGTGACTAACATTCCCTAGAATCATAGGGCGTTTAAACACAAGGAGACATATAGAATGAATAAGGAATTGAGGTTAATAGGGAAGAGGCAGCTCTCTTCTAGCCAACCCCACCCTTCCCTTGACCTTTAACTTCTAACCTGCAAAACTGTATAACTTTCTTTCATGTTATTTAAAATTATGGGTTTCTTGGGCATCATCATAGCATTCTTAACAAACCCATAAAGAAAGTCTCAGGAACTTGTCCTGATCTGCTCAGTCCTGCTCCAATGCACTTTCATTTTCTGTGCTCCAAACACCAGCTTCATCTTCATATCAGTGTGTGTACATATATGTTTTTCTTTTCTCAGCTGATAGCTTCTGCCCACACTTCATTTATTTGGAGCAGGATCTTTACAAATATACATAGAATAGATTCCACTTGCAAGAAGCACAGATTGGGTAAAGTAAGAGACTTTAAAGAAATCCAAGGAAAGGTCTACTGGCCTTGCCTAAGCTATACTTCAAATGTTGCTAAAGAGGCATTACATAGGGAAGTTTTATACACAAAAACAATATGGACAAAGGACTCAGGGAACAATGACTAGTATGGTCTTTTCCAGTTTGTTTTTTTATTTTTGTTTTTTTTTTTGTTTTTTTATTTATTAATGATTCCCAATGACTCTTCTAAAAGGACAGTATACAAAAAGAAAGAGATATGTTTTAATTCCAAGTTGAAGTGGAAACTTCTGGTTTCTTTGGAGACTCAGTTTTGTCATGTGATGTTTTTCTGGAAACTGTCTCATTAGAGGATGTTTTGCTGAAGCAGACATATAAAGGGATGTTTTATTGAAGCACATGTGAGATAAGATGTTTTGCTGAAGCAGACACGTGGTGTTTTCCTGGAAGTTGTCTGGTGAAAGGGCATGTGAGGTTTTGCTGGAGCCTATACTTGAAAGGATAGATGCTGTATCAAAAAAGTGTAAGTCTAACCCAACAAACGGTGGACAAGATCATCACACTGTTTCACCTTGCTTTGCTTCGCTAATCTTTACAGAAGACTGTGACACTGGCTCTCTTCTCCTTGTTCAGTGATCATTACTTGTGGTGACTTCTTAGATAGAAACACAACAAATAACTTTTAGTGATATTCCAGTGGTTTCTTGCTGCTTCTGCAGACTCAGGCCAATTAGTAGAGCCAATTGTATCAAACTGCTGTTGTTGATTTGTGAATGCTGTTTACAAGTGGATCAAGCTGCTGCTGCTGATTCTTATGAACTGGACTGCTGATATCCTGACAATGAAGATTGGAATAGCACCAAAGAATTATTTCTAAACACGTCCATTTCCCTCTTTGCCTTATTAACCTTTCCATTCCACTACCACTGGTGAATGGCTAAGGGAGGTTAAAGCATTTAAGACCCCTTATTAAAATAGGTTTTGAAAAATTTAAGCCTATACCAGTGAGCAGAAATTTGATCAGGTATGCATTCTGGTGTCTTAGAGAGCTTAGAGGGTAAGATCTCATACGTAGAACACCATTTTGACTCCTATTATCCAGGTGCCTAGGTTTAGATCATAGTAAAAGACTCTGAGACCATGGTAGGATTTACTATGATAGTATTTAGCCACCCAATCTTGGGATTTTATTTTCTAAAATTACTAAATTTTTGTGAAATGATAAAACTTGGCTTATTAAAGATATTTCATTTTAAATTGTAAATGCACTCACTGGAACTTTTTCATAGTGATAAAGCGTATTTTATTGCAACCAACAAGGGCACTTGGAAAATTATTTTTTATATGTATACTCTCCTGATGAATCACCATAGGGGGAAAATGTGAATTCTTATGCTGTTTTCATGAAATAGTATACTTTAAACTATCATGAACTATGATTATTTTAAAATTCAAAATTCTTTTTGATAATAGCTTATATTAGATGGGAGATCACACATGTCTTCATGAACATTTGTCAATTAGGAAGGTTCATTAGAAAGAAATGGTCTAGTCAAATTGTAAGTCATAAACACTGTCCATGGCACATGCTAGCTTGACTTCTATGATCTTCCTTAACTAATCAGAAAATTCACTAGCACTGTGAAGAAAACAAAAATGAATGGGTGACTCATGATGGGCTAAAGTAGTTCTTTAAGAATTATATAAACATTAGTTTGGGATACTGTCTAGTTACCTCAAATTGTGTGTATGTGTGTGTGTGTGTGTGTGTGTGTGTGTGTGTGTGTGTGTATATGCGTGTGTGTGTGTGTGTGCGTGCGTGTATGTGTGTGTGTGTGGTGTGAACATGCAGGTTTGATATTGTATCCATGTGCCATTTTCAGCTCTCTTCTTCAGGGTGTATGGTGAACAGTATACTTCAAGATACATATGACACTGGATACTATTGTGATAATTTACCAGTGATGTTACAGCACCACAAAATAGAAAAGTGCAGTGTTTCACAACTATGGAGACCAGAATTATAAAACCAAGGTATCACTGGGCTTAATTCTTTATAAAAGAAAACCCATGTCATACCTCTCATTAAGCTTCAGATGGCTAGCTGCAAATCTTTCATAAAAAAACAAAAACAAAAACAACAACAAAAAAAAACCCAAAAAACAAAACCTCAATCTGAATTGTACCTCCGCCTTCCAGTACCAGCCCCTTGGGCTCATTCTTGTCAGATGTAAACCCTATATGTTGCATGAAGGCTCATTCTACTGGTGTCATTTCAAGTTATATAAAGACTCCATCTCTAAGAACAGTCTCAGAGTTAGAAATTCACAACAAGTTTTGCAGGGACACAATTCAGCATTAATGTTTGGTGACATCAACAACTGGCTATGTTTTAGTCTCGAAGTCTTCTCACTGAGGCGGTAGAAAGTTTATGGACCTTCATGGATTGTTGTGAGAATTTCTGAGCATACATAGTGACATGTTCTTTGATAATGTACCTGCTATTTGTCATTGTTAGGCCAACAAGCAACATTGGTTTCAGGCCTGTGGTAAGGCAGGTCATCGTGGAGGAGGATCTTAACTAAAGGAACATGTTGACTTCATGGCACCCAGGAAGCAGAAAGTGAAGGACTAAGGACAAGATACATTGAAGGTATGTTCTAGTAATACACCTTCTCCAACAAGATCCCACCTCTAAATAGTCAATACAGTATTAGCTTAGTTGTAGATAAATGCATTGGTAAAGCTAGTGCCTAGACGATCCCAAATACACGTCAATAGACATAACAATGGGAAGAAGCCTTCCGTACAGCAGCCTTTGTGAAGGAGGTTTCATGTGCACATTAAAGTGACAAATAAGTGGTTATCCAAAGGCTATCAGGTACACTTAAGGCACTGTGGTGGTTTGAATAGAAATGGGGGCCCATAGGTTCATGTATTCAAATATTTGGTCATTAGGGAGGGAATAAGATGTGTGGTCTTGTTGGAGTTTATGTGATCTTATTGAAGGAAGTATGTTACTGTGGGTAGGGTTTGGAGTTTCAAATGCTTAAGCCAGGTACAATGTCACTCTCTGCCGGCTACCTGGAGAACTCACAAACTGCTTATCCAACACCATGTCTGCCAGCATGCTTCCTGCCATGCTGATAATGGATTAAACCTTTGAACTGTAAGCTGGCCCCATTGAAATGTTTTCCTTTATAAGAGTTACTCTAGTCATGGTGTCTCTTCATAGCAATAGAATATTGACTAAGAAAGACTGAAAAAAAAAAAACCTGACAATAAAGTTGTTCAACAACATGGATATTTTAAATTCTACTGAATTGTTCTGTCTAACATAATGGGCTATATGTCCTGTGAACACTCAATTAAAAATTAGCATCTATGTGTCTTGTGAGGCATTGAACATGTACTTTGGGAAACAGAAGCCTAAAGTTCTGAGACTGCAGAGTAGAGTAATCAAATTTCAAAGTTTACCTCTCTATGCATATTCCCTGATGCTGGAATACATTTTAAAGTAGAAATTACCAGCTCTGGCTTTAGCAGAGTGTTCTCAGATAGAGGGTCCAACAACTATATGAGGAGAAGTATGTGTGAAGGTGGAAAAGCAGGAGAGGAGGCAAAAAGTGGAGACCTATCATCACCCGGCAACAAAAGCCACACCCCAGTCAACACCAAGCACCCTTCATGGAAGAGCTATCACAGTGCTTACAGCCTTGGCTGGCAGACCATCAATTTCTGCCAATAATTGTGGGACTTATTGGAGCTGAGAAGAAAACCTCAAGGCCATCGACTTTCTGTACACCTGTCTAACCTCACTAGCCTGAAAGTTCAAATGCTGAAATCGTACCTGACACATACTGACTTGCCTTTCAATTCCACAGGATGCTAGCTTGGAGGGGTGGACCATGTGCTCTGATTGGAAGGGAGAGGCTGTGTGAACAGTCCTTCCTCTGAGATGGGTAAGAATTCAGAAACACCCCCTCCCTCCCAACCTGGCTGTCCTAACCATCATTTCCTATCATGGCTGACTTCAGTTTCTAGCCTTCTCCCTGTTCTTTAGTCTTTACAAAGATTCCTTTCCCCTTACAAAAAAAAAAAAAAAACAACAACAACACAACACAATCCCATAAATTATATCTTGCACTTTATACTTCTCTGCTTGAACTGCCTGCCTGCCTAGATATCTTCATGCCATGCTTCTTCTGAATCCAGGGGAACCTAGTAGATTTTTCCACCAGTTCCTGAGTGATTCTTGTATTTCTATGACTGGAATTCTAGATGATTTTTTTTCCTAGATTTTTGTTTAGTCACTCACCACCCCCTCATGTGGGAATGTTCTCTTTCCTTTAACACTCAGAATTACTAGAGCCTTCTTGGAGGATTTGCCTCACCTCACCCCCTTTCTTCTCCACTGGACTGTCAGTTGAATGTGGCAGGGAGGAGGTGTTGGGAGCCAAGGCATGGCCACCAGACCCCTCTGCCCCTCAACTAGCCTGAGAACTGCCTGACATTCACCTTGGCTAAAAACAACCTGTGCCTGTTTACCAAGAGGCAGTATACCAAGAGGAAATGTTCCAGACCCCCTGCCAGCATCCTCCAGGCAACCCTGGAGTAAACCCATTGCTCCCTGCCTCTTCCTTTCTCTGCTCCTGTGAAGTATATATTGAGCAGTTTGATCTTAGTAAAGTAGACCTTGACAAATCTGCATGGTCTCCTCTCTCTCTCTCTCTCTCTCTCTCTCTCTCTCTCTCTCTCTCTCTC
>JADRCD010189999.1:0-45367 GCA_019843815.1 Montemys delectorum
GGGGGGGGGGGAATGTTTGGGTGAAGAAAGCTGTGGGTGTGTAAGATGGTTTAACTAACTCAGGGAAAGAAGAAGGGGGGCTGTGTCTAGTCAGGGTTTCTATTCCTGCACAAACATCATGACCACGAAGCAAGTTGGGGAGGAAAGGGTTTATTCAGTTTGCTTCCACATGGCTGTTGATCACCAGGAAGTCAGGACTGGAATTCAAGCAGGTCAGGAAGCAGGAGCTGATGCAGAGGCCATGGAGAGATGTTCCTTACTGGCTTGCTTCTCCTGGCTTGCTCAGCCTGCTCTCTTATAGAACCCAAGACTTCCATTCCAGGGTTGGCACCACCCACAAGGGGCCCTACCCCCTTGATCACTAATTGAGAAAATGCCCCACAGCTGGATCTCATGGAGGCACTTCCCCAATTGAAACTCCCTTCTCTGTGATAACTGCAGCCTGTGTCAAGTTGACACACAAAACCAGCCAGTACAATTGATCCCTTGTCAACTTGACACACCCAAACACATCACTATTAAGCCTCAACTCTTATGTTTTCATTTATTCCCAAGATCTAAAGTCCCACAGTCTTTACATATTAAAAGTTCAATCAATTTTAAATGTTCAATATTTTTTAAAATTTAAAGTCTCTTAATTGTGGGCTCCACTAAAATACATTTTTCTTTTAAGAGGGAAAAATATCAGGGCACAGTCACAATCAAAAGCAAAACCAACTGAGATCCAACTCACGATCTTCTGGGCTCCTCCAAGGGCTTGAGTCACCTCTCCAGCTCTGCCCCTTGTAGCACACATTTTGTCGTCTGGGCTCCAGATGCCTGTACTTCACTGCTGCCGCTGGTTTTGGTGGTCATTTATGGTACTGGCATTCCCAAAACACTGTCTTCCGTTGTAACTAGGCTTGACCAATAGCCTTTAATAGGCTCTCTTTATGGTGCCAGGCCTCAGCTCCTTTGTATGACTCCTTCAGTCCTGGGCCATCAATTGCAACTGAGGCTGCACCTTGACCAATGGCCTTCCATGGCCTCTTACTGTGCCAAGCCTTAGCTGCTCTCCATGACCCCTTCATGCTGTCAAAACCAGTACCACCTGGGTGACTCTTACACATTACCAAGTCCTGCTGCAGCACAAGGTACAACCTTGGCTATCTCTGGAACACAACCTCTTAGTGCTCTCAGAAAACACTCCCCAGAAGATGTCACCTCAATGATGCTGGTCTCTTCTTAATCACTGCTAATTTCTTAGCTCCAGCTAACCAGCATCAATAGTCCCAGTAATGCAAAGTTCTCTCTTTAGTAGTTCTGGTATCTTGTTAATCATAGCTGATATTTCAGCCCCAGCTAACCAGAACCACAGAATCTTTACAATCAAAACAATATGGCCCTGATAAGAGTCTTTAATCTTCCCTCTGAAATTTCACAAGCCAGGCCTCCATCTCTGCACTGTTCTCAACATGATCTTCTAAGCTCCTACAGAACATCTCATATAGTTCTTAACAGCCAGTGACTGCTTTTTTAGCTCAAAGTTCCAAAGTCCTTCTACAGTCCTCCCCAAAACACGGTCAGGTTGTCAAAGGAATACCCCACTCCTGGTACCAATTTGTCTTAGTCAGGGTTTCTATTCCTGCACAAACATCATGACCAAGAAGGAAGTTGGGGAGGAAAGGGTTTATTTAGCTTACACTTCCACATTGCTGTTTATCACAAGGAAGTCAAGACTGGAACTCAAGCAGGTCAGGAAGCAGGAGCTGATGCAGAGGCCATGGAGAGATGTTCCTTACTGGCTTGCTTCCCCTGGCTTGCTCAGCCTGCTCTCTTATAGAACCCAAGACTTCCAGCCCAGAGATGGCACCACCCACAAGAGGCCCTACCCCCTTGATCACTAATTGAGAAAATGCCCCACAGCTGGATCTCATGAAGGCACTTCCCCAATTGAAACTCCCTTCTCTGTGATAACTGCAGCCTGTGTCAAGTTGACACATAAAACCAGCCAGTAGAGGCAGCATGGGCAAAGTGAAACCCAGGATACCAGGTTTTTAACTAATTACAAGTGTTTGCTTATTTTATTTATTTATTTTTTAAATATTGGATATTACTTGGGAGGCAGAGGCAGGCAGATTTCTGAGTTCAAGGCCAGCCTGGTCTACAGAGTGAGTTCCAGGACAACCAGGGCTACACAGAGAAACCCTGTTTCGAAAACAAAACAAAATAAAACAAAACAAAAAAATTGTATGTTGCACAGGAGGAAATATAAGCAATGTGTAACCCTTCTCCTCAGAAGGTAGTTAGCAAGGCATGATTGCCTCAGACTTTACTCTGGGAAACCACTGAACTTATTGAGCTTCCTTCCTTACACAGCACAAATGAAGTGTGCTTACACTTACACTTACAGGGAGGGGTGTGGGTGCTGCTCCCACAACAAGACACACCTTATAAAGCCCTTCTCTAGCAGACATGAGGGCTTCCAGGTAGCTGCATAGAGGGAGCTCCCTCTTTAGTCTGCCCCTGTCTATATACTCCAGCCTCTCCCAGAGTCCAAGTGCAACTGAGGCAAAGTTGAGTATCCCAAGATGGCAGTTGCTTGGCTAAGACAAGATTTGCTCAATGGAGATTTCCTGGAGTTTTCTAAATAAGAAAACAGTAGGGGTTTTCTCTAGGGTGTTCATCCATGAATATTGTGTGCAGTAGGCAGAGGGGGAAGGGAGGCCTGGTAGAAAACTACATACTGGTAGAATAAAGCATTGAGTAGAAAGTACTGGCAAAGGACTAGAGGTAAAGTATATCACAGGCTACTGTGCTGGGTTACCCTGGAAACCTGAAACTTGAGCCATGCCAATGAGGTGGCAGACACTCCCAAGACAGAGATTATCAGCATCACTTAACAGCTGCTACATTAATGATAAATGTGGCTCTTTTGTAGTCATGTTAGCATAATCATGTGCCACTTGTGCTAATGAGATGCATGAGTTCTCAGGGGGAAATATCAAATATTTTCTAACTTGCTATAACAGGCAATCTTAGGTATCACAGTCAAAGGCATTTTTCTTGGACAGAATATCTTGGGCCATGATTGAAAAAGCACACCCTATGAGCTTGTCCAGGTTGAAAGTCACAGCTCATTCATTTTGGTACTCATGGTGTCTAAAGAGTATTCAGTAACTGGTCAGTGAACTAGAGAGACCAATGAATGAGTAGCTGAGGAAAGAAATGGAATGTCTAGGTTCATAATATCAAAGCACTGCAGGGGAATGCATAGTGAATGACATAAGGAGATTCTAAGCTATGAGAGACCAGTGTTCTCCATCTTTTACATCAGTGATTCTCAATTATTCTAAGGCTAGAACCCTCTAATACTTATGTTATGGTGACCCCAATCATAAGATTATTTAATGTCTACATCATAATTGTAATTTGCTACTGTTATGAGTCATACCGTAAATATCTGTGTTTTCCGATGATTGAAGGCAATCCCTGTGAAAGGGTGGTTCGACCCCTCAAGAGGTCACAACCGACAGTTTGAGAACTGCTTCTTTAGGTTAAAGGCAATCTCAATAGTGTGCCTCCCTGACTTTTGCAGGGTCAGTCTCTCTGAAGTACACTGAGCCTACCCAGTGTGTCACCTCAGTTATTCATTACAGCGACAAACTGATGGGCTAGGGAAATCTTTTTAAATCTCAATTTTGAAAATGCCAACTTATAGTTTTCCTCAAAATCACAGATCGGGCTTTGATAAGACAGCTCTGAGGGTAAAGGTGTACGTGGCCAAGTGCGGTAACGTGACTTCTAATCCTGAGAACCCACATCATGGGAAAAGAGAGCCCACTGCTGCAAACTGTTCTCTGACCTCCATACATGCACTGTGGCAGACATGCACACAAAATAAATAAATTTTAAATCACAAATAGGATAGAATATAAAAGAGTAATTCTAGAACAAAAAAAAATCCTTCTGAATAACTACTATTCTAAGAGTTCTAGACTTTACACAGGGAAAAAAGAAATGAGGCAAGCTTTTCTAGACCTGCATAGAGTTAGACGTAGAACCTTATGGAGACCTGCTACAGGACAGTGGTGTACTGCTTAGTTGGATCCTTCCTTGTGTATGCAGCAGTTTCCCCTGAGATTGAAACATTGCATCTTGTAAGGAAACTTCTTAAGACAGGAGGTAAACAATTCAAAATAGCTCCAGGGAAGTTCCTAAAACTAATCAGACTCACTAGGCCCCTCCCTCCAGGGGTAAGAAGAAAGACTTCTGAAAGTCACTAGCAGACAAGCTGAGCTGCAAAAGAAACAGATACTAGACAAACTACCTGGAAGAAGCAGACACTGGCCAGATGCCTGAAAGATGTTCAAGCCAACGAAGTCGCTTAGAAAGGACGTTCTCCAGCCTGCTGAGCTGCCTGCAGGCTGTGCAGGGTGCTTCAGGTTCTCAACTTTGCAAGCCATCACCAATGCTGGGGTGGGCTTTGGTGATGCAGTTGTTTTTCCATCATTTCTTCTTTAAGTAGCCCCAGTAAAGTCAACTGTTTCACCAGACTGGACTTTGGTGGGTCAGTTCTTTGGGCTGTAGTGGCCTCCCTATTGGGGTGTGAAGATGTGTGTGTTGCACCTCCCCAGGAAAAGTCTTGTCGTACAACCCTGAAAAGTCCCCAGATAGATATCTGCAGTGAGCTATGTGATATAAACTCAGTTTCAACTTTTTGAACTATTTGCACAAACACCTAACTGAAATCCAAAACCACTGTGAGAACTGGAATTCATAAAAACCATTGCTAGAAAGGCAAGAAAATAGGAAAAACATAAATTTATTTGCACTTCATTTCCTCCTGACTTTAAGTTGCCCTTTCATAACTTGACACTACTTTTGGATGCACTGACTATGGCATTCTATCATTCATTAAAACAAGCAAAAACAAAAACAAAACAGAAGGAAAACAGCCCTAATGACCTTCATTATGCAAATTTGCCTAAAGAGGGAACTATGATGAATTTCTAACAACAGTAGCAGTGGACTTAAATCAATAATTGCAAGAATACTCATGCAATAATTCTGAAATTCGTAACACTGTCATTGTTGAGGCTGCCTTCACCATTTAACCAACTTTCAGCACTACATAGTTGAGCAAGTGAAACAGCCATCCAAAAACATTGCATTTGCAACATCTTGCTTTATAGCCACAACAGGGCACTTTCATTGCATGAAACATTTCATAGTTTGAAGATTTGTAAATTTTGTTTTCTTTTTCTTTTTCTGATTAAATTGACTGTACCAGGCAGGAGTTTCCTAGTAATTGCTATGTAGATTTTTCTGAGCTAAAATTTTTTTCTAGGAGAAAAATATTGGCTATATCCACAAATATTTTTAGGTTTTTTTAGCTCTTACAAAGCATTACTCCACCTGCAGTCTGTCTACTAGTGCTGAGGAATTGCCAGCACATCTCTAGTTTCCTAGGTTAAACACTCAGCTGGAAGAACGGATGTTGATGGAAGATTTCCTAAACATGGTGCCGTTTTTCAAGATCTAGATTTTACCTTTAAGTTTTAGGAACTCTATCAAAGGGCACTCTTTGCTACCCTTGTGGCTCTTCCTTTTACTGCCACAGAGCTTCAGTGCGCAGTCGTAAATCCAGGGACTGTAAGAGAAGTAGCTGAGGACCCCATAACTGTGTCCATTGAGGGAGGGTGTGCAAATATGACTTTCTCATCAACTGTACCCAAAGAAGTTCAGTAATGACAAGTAACTATGGCACTCCTCGAGAAACCTGTTTGTTTCATCATCCTGTGGGTATTTGGAATTTTGTAAGTCGGTGAACTTCCTGTCATTGTTGTTTTAGTGACTTGTAATGACAACTACCACCTGGATCCCATGCTGGACATCTGTAAGTTTTTCAAGGTCAATCTATTATTTTGTCTCCTCGTGGTTAACCTTTGACCGATTACTTCCTGTATGTTCTGTTGCACCATTCACACTTTATAGGTAACCTTCAATCTTTCTGAATAGACAGAATAAAGGAGAATATACAACACTCATTTATGACTACAAATCATAAAGATTGGTTTTGAGATTAGAGAGAGCCCTCCATGACCAAGTCTAAAGATCACATGATTCCCTTACATTTGCCACAATTACATAAGTTTTCTCTTCTTCACAGTGACTCTAAATGTTATTTAAAAGGAATGATGTTAGCTGGTCGGTGGTGGCGCACGCCTTTAATCCCAGCACTTGGGAGGCAGAGGCAGAGGCAGAGGCAGGCCTGGTCTACAGAGTGAGTTCCAGAACAGCCAGGGCTATACAGAGAAACTCTGTCTTGAAAAATCAAAAAAAAAAAAAAAAAAAAAGGAATGATGTTGAGAAGAGAGTTGACAAAAAGAAAACAAAATACTGAGTGAACTGTAGGGAGGAAAGAAAGACCATGAGGGGAAAAAATGTGAGGAAGAAGGAAAGGCTAGCTGGGGACTGCATGCCCATGACTGCAAGAAGAATGAGTTGAATGTCATGAATTATGAAACACTAATTCAAAGAAACTTCTGTCTGGGAAACAGGAAGAACAACTACTTGTTCAATGGCTTAGGCTGAATATCTGCCTCTGGTACCGGAGAGAGGTGTGTGTGTGTGTGTGTGTGTGTGTGTGTGTGTGTGTATCTGTGTATATGTGTGTTTGTGTATGTGTGTGTCTGTGCATATCTGTGTCTGTGTGTATGCTTCTCTGTGTGTGTGTGTCTGTGTATGTCTGTGTATGTATGTGTGTCTGTGTATGTCTGTACATGTGTATGTCTGTACATATCTGTGTATATGTGTATGTGTCTGTATATGTGTGTGTGTTTGTACATGTCTGTGTATATGTATGTGGGTATATGTGTGTATATGTGTGTATGTCTGTGTGTATTTGTATGTATGCATCTGGGTGTGTTTGTATACATGTTTATCTGTATATGTTTGTGTCTGTGTGTATGCATCTCTGTGTGTGTGTGTCTGTGTACGTCTGTGTATGTATGTGTGTCTGTGTGTGTATGTGTGTGTCTCTGTGTGTATACACCCGTGTGTGACTCTGCATGTGGCTCTGTGTGTGTGTTGGCATCTTTAAAATAAGAGTGTGGTACCTGGATCTCTATAAGGAAAGCTGATACAAGGCAGTGGACAAGGATCCCGAGCAGGAGAAACTCAGGGGTATACAGACACACACTTGCCTGAAATCAGCCTTACTGTCTGTGTGTGCAGCTGCCTGCCAGCCTGTGTGGTTGTGTCCTGACATGGCTCTCACTCCAGGAAAGATCTGCCTTAAACCGGATGAGATCACCTTTAGAGCTGTCTCCCTACAGAGCAGGGAGAGCTAGCTGGCGCCGTGGCTCTCCACTCTTGACTCCAGCACTTTCAGCTGCTTCTTGTGCTGCATATAAGCTCTGGAAATCTGGTGTCTTATCCCCTACTGTCTTACTCAGCTAAGTCTGGCTTCAGTTACCCTTCAGAGTGGGTCGGGATTCTTTACAACACTGGATTAAACCATTCATAAGCTCTGAGGACTTAAAAGACTCTGTACTTAAAAGCTGCCCCTGTCCAACCTAACAAGAAAGACTATAAAACTACTGTTTATTTCTTTAACAAATAAAGGGCACATTTATTCGGAGCAGCCTCTTTCTGGGTTCTCCTCTGATTCAGATGCTCTCCCTAGCTTTCTAGTGTAAGATGTTTAAATGTTTTTCTTTCTTAGTCTCCTTTTCTGAGCCTTTTTTCAGGATGCCCCAGGCAAGTAAGAACTGAGATTTCCAACCAGATTGTCATGACACTGCCTCCTCTTAAGCATCTCCATGGTTCTCTGTGCATATCCTGGACTTTGCACACTGGTGATCATGTGCTTGTGGGCTGTGACGTCAGTGTTGTCTTTCTCTGAGAAATGACTCTACGGAGCAGGGATTGTGAGGGAGCAGTGACTCAAATACCTGGCTGCTTAGGGAACAGCTGGATGAACAGCAAACACCTTTGAAGAGTGAGGAAGTCAGGAAATCTTCGAGGATGTGAACTGCATGCTCAGAAGGAGGATTGAAGACGGCCAACTAGAGAAGAGCAAATGGGACAAGAGGCATCTTCCTGTAAAATACTCATTTAATCATGCATGCTTGCACATGTCCACAAATGGCAGTCAGAGGACAACTGGAAGGACTCAGTTCTCCACTTGCACAGTAGGATCTAGGGACTGAGATGAGATCCTCAGGATTGACAGTAATCACTTTTACCAGCTGGACCATCTCGCCAACCCTACCAATCACCTGATGTTATACTTCTGGTGAGATTAATTGGTTTATCTTTAGATATTTACTAGTAAAATACAATGCAAAGCTGTCATTATAATCAGTGTAAAATTGACAGTTCTATAAAGCGCATTTAAAAATGTCTATTCTGTTGTGGTGCCCAGACTCTGTCCTCTCCACGCTCATTTCTTTTCCCACCATCTGATCTTTCAATAATCAAATGGGGAGCTCTTAGCAAAAGCTAGTCGTTTCGCTAGGTCCCTGGTGAACAGCCAGTTCCGCTAGCGGTGCTTTCACGAGGCTTACAGTTCCACATGAGTGGGTGCTAAGTTACAGTTAGACAGAAGTAATAAGTTCTGCTGTGCTTTTGCACAGTAAGGTGAGAATAGATAACAGAAATAATGTACACTGCAAAAGCGCTTAAGAGAAAGTGTTTTGAGGTTTTTCACCACAAAGGAATAGCAGATTTGACCTGATTTAAACATTATCCAATGTATTCGTGCATTAAAACATTATATGGTACTTTGTTAGCATGTATAAATTCCACGCATCATTTAAAATACATTAAAGTTTATAATTTAAAACCTGAAAGGCCATTGCTTCAGAATTGTATTATTAAACCTCAAATAATGTTATGGCTGCCATATTGAATATAGAAAAAAAAAAAAAAAAGAGTCACCAGACAGTGTTGGGAAAGTATCCGTACCTGTAGGAAATTGTAAGTACAGGAAGTAAAGGAGAACAATGGGAAGTTCAAGTTTACAATTCTTAGGTTTGTTTTCTCCAACCAGGGCCTCAAATGTTCAACTGAGATGTGATAACTCTTCGAGTGGCCCGGGGTTCTTTAGTAATGAGTGTCTACTTATCCAGTGATGCTGCAAGTAGGGACCTTCTGCCTACAGGAAAGGAGGTTGCTCCTCACCTACACAAAGCAAGAGAGGCAGAGCTGGGGCTAGAGTTTAGTGGTAGAGTTCTTACCTATGATGTGTTAAGACTCAGGGTTCAATTCCCCATAGCTTCAAAACAAAACAACAAAACCAAAGCACAAAAAAACTGGGAGCGATGATGTTTTAAGTGTGTAACTGTGCACATGAGTGTGTATGTTTGTACCAGTGCGAGGAAATGTGGGCAAGTAATGTGTACATATTTCATATTTAGCTCACTTAAATAATGGTTCATTCCTTTAGAATTTCATACAATACATTTTATGTGTATGAGTGTTTTGTCTGCATGTATGTAGTCCCCCCACATGAATGGCTGGTGGCTGAGGAGGGCTGTTGTGTCCTAATTATAGTGCCATGTTCCTGCCCTTGGGAACCTAGGAAGTGACTTTAAAAAAAAAAAAAATCCAAACTGTTGGAAGTTCTGCACTTTTCGAGCCTTGTTCACTTGGTTTAGCGGCTGGGGAGATGTGGTCAAGGAGAGGAGTCCCTCCTCCTTTCTTGTGGAAGATCACCCTATTTGTGTAAATGTAGCCATGTTTTTAACACACTTATTGAGCACCTACTATTTGCTAGGAAGTACTTGTTATGCCATAGTTCAAAAAAGAGGATGCAAATGAGGGGTAAAAGCCCTGGAAGAGACCCTTGACTTCTGGACCCCATTCCTACGCATCCCACATTTACGTTCTGCAGTTGAAACCGGGTCTGAAGGGCAGGCCACCTGCTCACTAGGAAGAGTGATTTTGGAACGGAAATCAAAACCTTTACTTGAGATTTACCAGCACAAAATGGGGGAGAAATCATAGTCTCAGGGTTCTGTCTAGACCTGGGTCTGGGAAAGCAATTTTATCAATATTCTGAAGGTGATCAGACTTGGGGCGTACAGTTTAGTAAACATTCTACCTAAGTTACATATTGAATTAGAAACAGACATTATTAATTTATGGTGAAAATGAAAACTATCAGGAGCTGGGGTGGGAGGGGCATCCTTACCCCTGTTCTTCTCATTGTCACTGAGCAGCAACCATACAAGTGGTCGGGTTTCCAGACAACGTCCTGAAGAGGACAGGCAAAGAGAAAATGTCCCGAGTCTTCTGTGTAGTGCTACAGTGCCAAACACCTCCAAATAGAGTGAAGACATATATGTATTCGGTTTCTTCGGCATACCAATTAGCAGGGCTTCAGGTGTCTTCTTTCCTGTTCATATTTTTTGTGGCTGGCCCTATCTCCTATCTCTCCCTGGAACAATGTCAGCAGTAGCAGGCCATTTTAATTTCCTTCCAATTACTTTGAGTGTCTCGTCTCCGTGTTCACTTTTATCTTCATACCCAAAGGAAAGCTTATTCTCCACTCCCGCCCCCATCACTCTCACTTTTTTGAGGGCCATCTTTAGCCTACATTTTACTTTTGTTTTTAGTTTTAGTAGTAAGTTCTTTTTTAAAACATCTTTTTAAAATTAATTATTTTATTTATTTGCATACCAGATGCTGCTTCCTCAGTCTCCCCACCCCCAGTTCTTCCCTCTATCCCTCCTTCCTTTTGCCTCTGAGAGGGTGCACCCCAGGTATTCCTTCACCCTGGAGCATTAACTCTCTACAGGATTAGGAGAATCCTCTTCCACTGAGGTCAAACAAGGCAGCCTTCTGCTAAATATGTGCTGGGGGCCTTGGACCAGTCCAGGTTTGCTCTCTGGTTGGTGGCTCAATCTCTGGGAGCTCCCCAGGATCCAGGATGATCTTCTTGTGGTCTTCTTGTGGGATTGCTATCCCCTTCAGTTCCTTCAATCCTTCCCCTAACTCTTCCATAGGGGTCCCTGACCTCTGTCCAATGGTTGGCTGTGAGTATCTACATCTGCCTTAGTCAACTGCTGGGTAGAGCCTCTCAGAGGTCAGCCATGCTAGGCTGCTCTCTGCAAGCACAACATAGCACCAGTAATAGTGTCAGGGATTGGTGCCACTATCCCATGAGATGGATCCCAAGTTTTTAATAGCTGAATAGTATTCCATTGTGTAAGTGAGCAACATTTTATGTATCCATCCTTTGGTTGAGGGACATCTGGGTTGTTTCTAGATTCTGGCTATCATGAGTAAGGCCGTTATGAATATAGTGGAGCAAGTGTTATTATCGTTGAGTAGAGAAGTCAGGGCAGGAACTTAGACGGGAGCAGAGGCAGAAATCATAGAGCAAATCTGCTTCCTGGTTAGTTTTCAGGCTCATTTTCAACTACCTTTATGGTATGTTCTGAGCCCACCTGTCCAGGAATGGTAGCAACAGTGGGCTGGGCTCTCCCACATCAATCACCAATCAAGAAAACACCTCACATGGATGCTTACTGGCCAATATAATGGAGGCATTTTTGCAGTTGAGTTCTGTCCTCCCAGGTGACTGCAGCTTGTGTCTAGTTGACAAAAGTTGACCAGCACAGTAGCATTTCACAAGTCTTTTCCACATCTTCAAGCTCCAAAATTTTTTCTCTCCCGCACTGATTCTTGAGACATACAGGGGGTGGTATAAATGTCCTGTTTAGGATGCAGCACTCAGCACATACTCTCAGCACCTTCAATGGCCACGGGTCACTGCATTCACCATCGTTCACAGCAGAGAAACTTCTCCAATTAAGTCTGGGAGGAATATTGCCTCTGTATATAAACATAAATTCTTAGAAAGTAGCTTGATGCTCTGTCAATTTAGCTAGCTGACTAACTAAACTTGGTGCCTAACAACCCCTCAACCATGAGCTTTTGACTGAATTTCTAGTGTCAGATGTGAATTATTTCTTGTGGAATAGGCCTCAATCTCACCAAAGAGTGGTTGGTTACAGTTATAACAGAGGCGCCACTATTGTACCAGTGGGCACAGGTTGGTATAGTTAATAGGATTCACAACTTGGTAAGACCTTTGATGCCTCTAGTTCAATTCTAGCTTGATTTCCTTGTATCCTGAAAGTATGTGGTATTTTCATCAATAGGATCTTATCAACTAGTTCTGGTGGGCAACCAAGGAGAATAGCAAGTCCTTATATTACTTTGGGGGCACTTTTATTTAAAGACAGGGTCTCACTATGTAGTTCTGGATGACTTCAAACTCCTCGAAATCCTCCTGCCTCTGCTTCCGAATGCTAATGTTACAGTCATGCAGCACCATGACCAGATCCATGTACAGTTTCCCATGCATTGTGTATTGGAGTGATTACTAAAATACACAGATTCAATACACAGTGTTTTAGGCTGGGCAGGATGATGCACACATTGAATTACAGCACTAGGAAGGAAGTTTTACAGAAAATCTGGGCTGTGTAAAGAGAACTATATAGCCCGAGTCTGTCTTGTAAAAAAGAGTTAATTCACAAACCTATCAATCTACAATGATGACCTGTCTGCATGGTACTCTGGCGCAATAGTGGCACCAAAGTTTCAGGAGTAACCTACCATTCTGAACAAATTTAGAATGAGGTGGAATCTATGACTGACACTGATAGGTGGCCAAGAGTTGGAAGGATGGGGAAGTAGGAGAATCTGAGAGGAAATGAGGGAAGGGAATCCATGATCAGAATATATTGCATGGAAAAATTATTTTTAATAAAAAACCAAACATCAAAATATATAAAATAAAAATGTTAATTCTATGCTACTATTGCTATTTCATTAGTATAGCTATTACTGAATTGGACACTAACATGCCAGTTAGGAGAAGAAAAGCCCATGATATATTAGGAAAGCAATCGATTAAATTTCCTAGAAGTTAGGGCTGGAGAGATGGCTCAGTGGTTAAGAGTACTTGCTGTTCTGCCTGATGAGCCAAGTTCGAATCCTAGTACCCATGCTGGCAGTCAGCTCAAGACTGCCTGTAACACTAACTCCCTGGAATCTGACACCTCTTCTGGCTTCCCTGCATACTCACATACTCACACATGCAGAAATGAACATTTTTAAATGACAAATTCTTAAAAATTTTAAATTTCTTAGAAATCAAATCCATAGGCAAGCTAAAATTTGTTCTTTAAAATCTCTATCCCCTGGATGTGCTGGGTATAGTGAGAATTCTGGAATTTGGTTTCTTTAAAAACACAGAAATATGATAAGAATGTGTTTTCGTTTTAATCCCAAATGTAAGGATGTGGGACTGCTTTGAACTGTCCACATCAGCTGACTATGATTTGCCTCGTGCTTTAACAGGGGCATGTTTGGCCAGATGCAGATAGTTTCTGTGATTGTTAGTCATTTAGGATGGTTGGTTGTGGTTTGTTACTAGTCCTGCCCAGAGAGGAACAAAAGGAAAGAAATTAAATTCAGGGATCTCTCTCTCTCTCTCCTCTATCCTCTTCTTTCTCTCCTATTTAGTGATAGAGGGTGAAACTGGAGGGATAAACAGTGGGAAAAAGAAGAACCCACACAGTAGAAAAGACCAGTAGCATCTGGGCTGTGCTCCTGTTCGGTGGGAGCACAGCTGCCTCAGCACATAGCCCAGGATGGATGAGCAGAAACTGTTGCTGGGTCGATGGTTTATTAACTCTGGTCACATGGCTTGAAACTAACTGTGGAATCAGGGTAGCCTTGGACTCATTGCAGTGCTCCAGCCTCAGCCTCTGCAGTACTGGGATCACAAGGATGTGCCACACGTCCACCACGGTTTCTTCGATTCCCCTCCCCCGCCCCAGTCAAGCAATTTGTAGTGTTATCCTTTTATTCATATTTTAATTCATAGAAAAATAAGGTTCAGTGTCTTGAGGGCCACATTTAATAGCTTCATGGACATCCAGTCAACAGCACGTAGACACTGGGAACTTTTCCGAAGCTATAGTAGTTTGTGTCTTGAGGGCCACATTTAATAGCTTCATGGACATCCAGTCAACAGCACGTAGACACTGGGAACTTTTCCGAAGCTATAGTAGTTTGCGGTAATTTGAGTAAGAAATGTCCTCCAGAGGATTGGGTTCAACCTAGTTCTCCTCTCTCTGCTTCATGCTGGCAGTTGAGGATGTGACCTCTCAGCTTCCTGCTCCTGTCACCATGTCTGCCTGCTGCCATGTCTCCACCCCATGATGGATCGTCACCCTTCTAGAACCATGAGCCAGGATTGACTCTTTCTACCCTAAGTTGCCTTCAGTTCTGATGTTCTATCACAACAACAGAAAACTAAATAATGCACAGTTTTTCTTCAATAATAAAATTTCAGAGTTGGGGGAGGGAATTATACTTTTGAAAAACAACTTTAAAATATTTAATAGCTCCTTTTTTTCTCTACACCAGAGAGTAGTTACTGCTTCGTGGAATTTGTCTGGCTCCAAAATTCTTCAGTAGAATATGAATTACTTTTCACATTTCTTTCTTTGAAACATACATAATACATATACATGCACATGAGTATATATTTCTGCTATTAAAGTTATTTCCTTTGTGCTGGCATTTTATCATAAAAGGAAAGTTGTAAACTCTTTCTGTGTGCCAAACATTGACCTGAACACTGTGCATATATTTAATCCTCACTATTTCATAAGGAGGTAGTATTACTCCTAAAATACAAATGAAGAAGACAGAACATACACTTTTGATAACGTGTTCAATATCACAGAGAAACCAGTCTGTCATAGCAGAGCTCAGAATCCCCATCTCTGCAGTATGAGTCCATGCCAGACACATACACAAAACTAGCAGCATTCAACGTGACCATTTCCTTCAGACATCATTAAGCAGAGACGTAGACAACAATTTACATAGACATTGCCACAGGAATGCTGTCACAATTAATTTTGTGTTTAATTAATTTTGATTGTGCCAAACAAAACCCTACATGTTGCTTCAATGGCATTTGGGTGTAGGGTCAACATTTTAAGTTAAAATAAAGCAAGTTACACCTTACAGTAAGATTATGCCTGTTGTATTAGTCAGAGATCTCTAGAGTCACAGACCTTATGGAATGTCTGTATATATTAAGGGAAATTATTGGAATGACTTACAGCTTGCAGTCCAACAATGGACAGCTGTGAGTGGGAGGAAGTCCAAACGTCTAGTAGCTGCTCAGTCCCATGAGACCAGGTGTTTCAGCTGGCATGCTGTATAAGCTGGAATCCGGAAGAAATAGGTTCCAACAGATGTGCTGGCAAGTAAGTGCAAGCAGGCAAAGAAGGAAGCCTTCCTTCTTCCAGTGTCCCTATGTAGGCCTCCAGCAGAAGGTATGGCCCAGATTAAAGGTGTGTACCACCATGCCTGGACCTAACCTGTTCTTTACTTGGAACTTGCTCTGTCCCAGGCCTTGCCTGGGCCTAAGCTTTTCATGTCCACTATGCCTCAAGATCTGAATCACAGGTAAATCCTCCATTTCTGGATTGTAGTTCATTCTAGATAGAGTCAAGTTGACAACCGGGAATAGCCATCATGCCTGTCCAATCAGTGTGAGGCTTCAATAAAAGAAAAGAGAAGAGAAAAACCTTGCTGTAGAAAGAAGAAGTTCTTCAGTAGACTGTCTTTGGACTTTATGTTATCAGCTTTCTCCCTCACTGGTTCATACTGTCAGTCTCAACAATTATATAGGCCAATTTGTTTGTTTGTTTGTTTGTTTGTTTGTTTTTCTGAGACAGGGTTTTTCTGTGTAGCCCTGGCTGTTCTGGAACTCACTCTGTAGACCAGGCTGGCCTGGAACTCAGAAATCCACCTGCCTCTACCTCCCAAGTGCTGGGATTAAAGGCATGCACCACCACCACCTGGCAAGCCAATTTCTTATAATGAATGTCTTTGGCTAAATAATAGATAGATAGTAGATGATAAGTACAGATGATAGATAATAAACGATAGACAAGAACTGATAGGTGATAAAGACATGATGCATGCATTCCATTAATTGTTATCTGGAGAATGCTGACTATCTGAATAGATTTCAAGATACATATTTCAAGCAGAAAGAAGGAATATTCAAAATACCACTGAACTTTACCACACTGACAGACATTTTACATGAAAGTGGTCTTTTTTTCTCCATGAATCATATTCTGAAAATAACATGCTTCCAAAAATCCTGGACAGATGATTCGATGTGCTATATTTTTATCCTGTAGAAAAGATCAAAAGAAACATTTTGTTTTAACATTGCCATAACCAGCTTCTTTCTGTGTTATTCTATTAGAAATGTAGACTGTTCTTATACTCATTTATGAGAGAAAGTTAATTACTTTACTTATTCAAAGCACATTGGAATGCCCCATGGTAGGTACTGCTCCTAGACCCTGACTCTAAGAAACTCTAATGGGAGCCAGACAAGTTAAAATCATTGCCTGATGTATTCAAGTCACACCCTAAATTTAAAAGGCACAAAGCATTGCTGTCTAAACTTACAGAAGCAAAAGGAAAAGATGGACGCCATGGAAGGCAGAGTGCACATTAGGTAGGCACAGAAGGAATCCATTCTCCCTTTCTCTTGTCTTTTCTGCTGTTTACTCTTCTCCATGTGGCTTGAGAATTATTAATGATTTTACATTAATACACACAAGAAACGTAGGCATTCCTAGGCACTTTCATGTTTCCCTTCTGTCTCCTTGGCTGCGTACTGGAAGGGTTGGCAGGTGACAGCGTGAATGGCCTAAATGCAGTTAGTTACACCCTTTACTTTTTTCAAACTCCAGGTGACTAACATACCTTTAATTCCAGTAGCAAACTTGCAGACAAAGAATAATACATTTCCCCATTGGATTTCCAAGCACAAATCCAGTCTTGGAATATGAGATTGCTTAACCTAACAAACTCCTAGTTTCCTCTTCACTGGATTGGTTTTCCTAGTGAGCCATCCCTGAGAAGTCAGATTTAAAACTTGTGACTAAGAATGAGGAAATTAGTTGACAATATACAGCCCTTCATGTCTATTTGCTCAACCAAAATCAAGTTTAATGACTTGAGTGTATACAAGAACTTAGAGCTTTCAAACTGGACCTCAAGGCAAATTCTCATTTTTGTAAAAGTCTTTCTGTCCCTTGTTCTTTTTTCTTCCATCACAGAATGACATTCTAGGTGGCAATACTAGGAAAGCAGACATTTTGAGCCAAGATAGCCTAACTGGCTAGGGCTACCCTGGCCACAGTGTAATGTGGTGTTTTGCTATTCAGATCTGATTGATTCTTTAGGATTGGAGAGGTGACATTCAACAAAACTCAGATTGTTTTATTTGTTGGTCAGTAGGAAAGGGAGATCTGATTTGAAGGAACAGAGTGTACAACTCCTAGTTGCAGGTATTTGAGGGACTACATTGTGTTTTGAAGGGAAACATACCACATTCATACCCTGGAAAGAAAGCCAAGAGACAATGAGGCACACCAGCTTCTAAAGTTCTCAGCTAGATCCCAATCTCATGGAGATTCTCACAGAGCTGTGACCAAGCAGCAAGAGCAGGCTATAGTCCCAGCCAGTTTCAATGATGCTCAATAAACTAGTGTCCCTTGCTGACTCCCATGGCATCTGGGCTTGCTTTCCATCATAGAGGGCTTAGAGGACCCTCCCAGAGAAGCAGGTAAGCTCTAACTGGAACAGGGAAAAGCTGCCAGCCAGTTGTGATATAATTCACACCTAGAGGCCATGCCTGATAACCAAGAAACAGAGACGGAGAAATGAGGCACAATGGATGACCATTTACAAGAGAAGCTGTTAATATGTTCTAAAATCCCATGCAATGGTTCCATTGGTTTCTTGTCCAGAATTCAACCACATAGCCACAACCTTCTTTAAGAAGGGATGAGTAATACTATCAGATAAGAAGAGCAGTTCAGGGGTTGGAGAGATGGCTGCCAGGTGTAAGATAGAATCTCAAAGTCATTTGACTTGCTTTTCCTGATGGCTGAGAATGTCGCACATGTCTTTAAGTGCTTCTTGGGCATTTGTGATTCCTCTATTGAGAATACTCTGTTTAGATCTGTACATGATTTTCAATTTGAGTTGTTTGTTTTCTTGATGTCCAGTTTTGGTTTCGGTTTTGTTTCTTTTTTAGTTCTTTAATATATTTTAGAAAAAATATGAACACTTCATGAATTTGCATGTCTTACTTTCAGGGGCCATTCTAATCATCTCTGTATTGTTTCAATTTTAGTATATGTGCTGCTGAATTGAACACTAATTTTTTTTTAATTTTAAATACAAGTTATTCTAAGAAAGAGGAGATGTCATTCAGGGACAGCTAATACTGTCTCTCAAAATAACCATATTTTTGGTAAGAACACTGCCTTAAAATCCCTGCTAGGTTGGTGTTCCAATCTGTCTTGCCTGGTTACAGGAAATGGCCAGTCAGGCTCCATTAACCCCATTGCTAGGAGTCTTAGTTAGGGTCATTGTAACTTTAATTTTTTCAAAGCCTATTTTTAATGATGATTCTTAAATGCTTTAACCTCCCTTTTAGCCCACCAGCCACCAGAGATAGTGGAAAAGACAGATACAGAGGAAGTGGGCCTGTTTGGAAATGGTTCTTTGGAGCAAATCCATCTGCGTTGACAGGAAATCGGCAGTTCAGTTCACAGGTCAGCAGCAGTAGCGGCTTGATCCACTCTTAAACACTTGAGGGATATACCAGCAATCCAGCTCAGTAGTGGTTGGATAGCAGCAGGGGTGACATGACTAGCAGGAACAGCCAGGCCTCAGCCTTGGTACAAGTCAGCAGGAGGGACCTGGAGGGATGCCAGTTCTCAGCTGTGCCACTGTCAGCAAAGATGCGAGACCGAGAAGCTTTGCACAGGTATCTCTATAAGCAAGCCTAGCTCAGCCTCAGTCACTGTCTGTTGAGTTCTATTTATACTCTTCCAAACACCGTGTGTCGTGTGTCCGCTACCGGTCTTGCCTCAGCCCGAGTCTGCAGAAGTGGCAGGAAACTGCAGCACACCACCAGAAGTTTTTTTGGTGCGCTTCTCTCTATGGAGTCAAGACAAATGGAACTTAACTAAACAATGTAAGGTGGACTGATACACGCCTGTTGCTATCGAAGAATCCTTCATCGCGTGTCCTTTCACCTGCTTGCCTTAGCAGAACATCCTCTCTCAGATGTCTGCTTCAGCGAAATGTTCCTTCACGAGTCTGCCTTAGCCTTTCACCTGGGTCCACGTCAGCTAAACACTCCTTCACATGTTTGCCCCAGCAAAACACCATCCAATGGACTTTCTGAAGAAAGAAGTTTCTACTTCAGGTCACTCTCATAGATTCCTAAGACTTTCCGTTATCCTAGGTTTCTAGCTGGTCCCACAGATGGCCCTCAATCTAGTTGTCTCTCCCAGTACTCTATTCCTCCATCTTCCCCTCTACCTCACCATTCCTGTTCCCCTTCCCTCCCCCCCCCCCCCCCCCCCTCTATCTAATCTATTTCCCCTTCTCAGTGAGAGTCAAGCATCACTCCCTGCACTTGATAATTAGCTTCTTTGTGCCTGCGCTTGGAGCATGCTTATCCTGTCTTTCTGACTAATATCCACTATGAACGAATACATACCATGCTCGTCTTTCTGGGTCTGGGTTACCCCACTCCGGATGATATTGTCTAGTTCCATCCATTTGCCTACAAATTTCATGGTATCACTGGTTTTAATAGCTGAGTGGTACTCCATTGTGTAGATGTACCACATTCTTTTTATATATTCTTCAGTTGAGGAACATCTAGGTTGTTTCCAGTTTCTGGCTATTACTAAGAAAGGTGCTATCAACATAGTTGAGTGAATGTCCTTGTAGTATGGTGGGCATCTTTTGGGTATATGCCCAGGAGTGATATGGCTAGGTCTTGAGATAGATCTATTCTCAATTTTCTGAGAAACTACTCAAATAATTTCTAAAATGGTTGTACCAGTTTGCACTCCCACCAGCAAGGGAGGAGTGTTCCCCTTGCTCCACATCCTTGCCACCAACCTAGCTACAAAACCACAATTTGTCCTATCTACAGGATGTGCAGAGGTAAAATACAGAATAGAATTTGAGGGAAAGGCCAAGCAATGACTAGCCTAGCTGGAGGCCCATGGCATGAGAGGGAGTCCATCACCCAGAATGATGATATTCTGCTATACTTGTAGATAGGAGCCTAGTATAACTGTCATCAGAGAGGCTTCAACCAGGAACTGATAGATGCTGATGCAGAGACCCACAGCCAAACGTTAGGTGGAGGTTGGGAAATCCTGTGGAAGATGGGAAAGGAATGATTAAAGGAGCCAGAAGTGTCAAGAAGACACACACATACACACACACACACACACAAACACACACCACACAGAATCAACTGACCTGAGCTCATAGAGACAAAACTGCCAACCATAGAGCATGCATGGGATGGGATGGACCTGGGCCCTCTGCACACATGTAAGAGTTGTGCGGCTTGGTCTTCCTGTAGGACACCTAAGGCGGGAGCAGGGCTGTCCCTGACTTCACTGCCTGCCTTTGGATCCCTTTCCCTAACCGGGCTGCCTTGTCTATCTTCAACAGAAGGTGAAGTCTTACTGAACTTGATATGCCGAAGCTGGTTGATAACCATGGGAGGCCTCTCTTTTTCTAAGGTGAGGGGAGAAGGAGTAGATGGGAGGGGGGAGGGGAAAGGGAGAAATGGGAAGAGAGGAGGGGGAGGAAGCTGCAATGGAATGTAAAGTAAATAAATTCTCTCTTCTCTTCTCTCCTCTCCTCTCTTCTCCTCTCCTCTCCTCTTCTCTGTCTCTCTTTGTCTCTCTCTGTCTCTGTCTGTCTCTGTCTCTGTCTCTGTCTCTGTCTCTGTCTCTCTCTCTCTCTCTCTCTCTCTCTGGTATCTGGATGAAAACTCTGTACTTTTTGTAATCCCAGCAGGGGAGACCTAGGGACTCACGAGTGAAAGCAAGGCAGTTTTAGAGCTTTGCAGTTCTGAACACAAGCTGCTTTCTTTCTCCACTTCCTCCTTGGCTGAATCATCAGGAGGACCCAACCTCACATGCTGTCAAGTTCTTATCTCTCCACCTGCTTACATTTGTCTTTTTCTCAAAAACAGAACAACCTGTGGAGTAGGTTCATCTCTACATTTTATTATACATCATTTGTTTTAAAGCTTATCAGATACTTCCCCTCATGGTAAGATTCAGTTATTGTGTAGACTCACAATGTCTTCACTGAGTGTCAACTTTGGGACTTCCTGTAGGAAGTAGAGCACCTGATTCTCAATTTCATCTTACATTTCATGGGAAATAAAACTTATTTTTCAGAGTTACTTTCAGGATAAACTTTTAAAAAAGAGGCCTTAGTTGGGTGGTGGTGGCAGTGCACGCCTCTGATCCCTTGGCTCAGAAGGCAGAGGTACCCAGATCTCTGTGAGTTCCAAGCCAGCCTGGTCTACAGGACTACATAGAGAAACCCTGTCTCACAAAAAGAAAGAATGTATCTCTGTCTGTATCTATTTTTGTGACTGCATTTCTAGGCATATGGTAGACTTTCTTTTAAAATGTTGCCTATTTTCCTCTTTATTAATCACACTTCTGTCGATTTTACTGCTTTTGTATTCTGCTTTGTTTGGTGTTTTCAGCCATAGTCTTACTATGGAGCCACAGACAGTCTCGCTACCAAGCCACGGCACAGTCAGCATTGTTCAGGTTTAACCTCCTGATTTCTGGCTCTGGCAATGGCAGGCACTCACCATCACACCCAGATTTCCATATTCTTTAAAAGAAAGATTTTATTTAAAAACTTTCATTATGTGTATTTGTGTATATCTGTGCACATGAGTGCAGGTGCCCATGGAGACTAAAAAAGGGTGTTAGATTCTCTGGAGCTGGAGTTACTGGTGGTTGTGACCCGCCTGACATGGGTGCTGGGAAAAGAACTCAGGCCCCTGAGTAAGTCCTCCTCACCACTTCAGCCCTTCAGTATTCTTTGTACCTTTAAAACTGTACCAGCCAATGTGTGGCATCACACCAGCAACACAGAAGCCACATCTCAAACCCTAATCCAGAGCCACCGAAACTCTGTCCTGTTCCTAAGTCAAAATGAATCTGATAAATTAATTAATTAACTTATTTATTTATTTTGATTTTTCGAGACAGGGTTTCTCTGTGTAGCCCTGGCTGTCCTGGAACTCACACTGTAGACCAGGCTGGCCTCGAACTCAGAAATCCGCCTGCCTCTACCTCCCAAGCGCTGGGAGGATCTGATAATTTTTAAAATGAAATTTAAGTCAGCAACTATAATGGCAGTTTTAAAAAATCACTCTAACAGAGATAAACCAATTTGATACTTTTATGTCGAAAGACGAAACTAGACAATTCAAAAGTTTGTTTGTTTGCTTGCTTGCCTGCTTGCTTGCTTTTTGTAGTTAGGCCATTATATTTTCTACAGGAGCAGAACTTCACTTTTGAAGCACAGTCAGAGACCATGTAATTCAGAACATTCAATAGTTTTAAATCAGATCTGAGGAATTTGAGGCAAGATACATGGGCAGAACTTGGCATGATGCTTCACACAGTAGAGAACACATGTGTTCAGGATCAAGGCTGGTCAAACCAGGACGCAACACGGGGCAAGCATAGCTAGGAACGCCTCAGATTCTCTGCATTTGATTTGAATTAAGGTTAGGTCATTGGTCAGTCAGAAGCAGTTTACTGTTTACCAAGGTTTTCATGGTCGTGAAGATGCACAGTTTAAGAAGCTGTGGTCAGGGTGCGGTGAGGTGCCTCCGGGGGTGGCCTTAGTACTTGTGGTCTCATCTGAAGCTCCAGGGTGGAAGTAGAGAACTCACGCCTGTGATGGCTATTCTCTGTTGTCAACTTGAGGACATCTGAAATTAACTAAAACCCAAATGGCTGTGCATACCGGTGGGAGATTTCTTTTTTCTTAATTAAAGCATTTGAAGCCAGAAGACTTGGCTTGTAATTCAGATCTTTGAGGCAGTAGGTATTTTTTCTACGTAAATTTAGTAGTTATACCACAGATTTCACATAGACCAAACTAAACAAAATCTGGCAATGGATCTATTTAAAATATATGTTATAAGATGTTATAAGATTAATTCTATATTCTTAGCTGCAAGGTGTATTAGAGATAACCCCCACTTCTGATAATAATGTCCAGCACCTTCTGTAGTAAGAGAAATTGGCAGCTTCCCCCCCTCTCCACCTCACCCCTTTCCCAAATGCCTCTGTGTGGACCTTGTGTCATGCTGGGGTGTCTATTATAACACCATCATTTACATTCAATTCTCTGCCTTGGTTAATGTTTGCTCTCTAGAGTTCTTGAAATTCTGTGGAGAGACTAGATCCTGTATTCTGAGGAAAGTCCTGTCTGGTAGACTGTAGAGTCCCGGCACCAAAACACACGTCACCGAGCCCCAGCTAATTCTACTATTGAGATGTAGGTGTGTGTTTCAAAAGAAGCAAGCTCTCTCCCAATTCGAGGAAGCTTTTCAGAATGAAAATGATAGTTAGCTTGCATTGTTTCCATTATTTCTTGCTTCACTGATCACGGGCTCACTGGACAACTGGAAGCTAGGAGTCCACAAAAAGTCCCCACACAGTTCTCTTTCATCCATTAAAGCCGTCTGGGTAAATCTGAGATGAGCATGGTGTTAGGCTACTTGTATGATTGTTCCCACATTGTGGTTGTTTGAATATGCTTAGCCCATAGCAAGTGGTACTATTAGGAGGTATGGCCTTGTTAGAGGAAGGGTGTCACTGTGGAGATGTGGATTTGAGATCTCATACATGTGCTTAAGTCTGGCCAGTGTGATCCAGTTTTCCTGGTTGCTGTCAGATCAAGAGGCAGAACTATCAGCTCTTCCTCCAGCATCGTGTCTGCTGGCCTGCTGCCATGCCTCTTGTCATGATGATAATGGACTGAACCTTTAAAACTATAAGCCGGCCCCAATTAAACATTGCCCTTATAAGAGTTGCCTCAGTCACTGGTGTCCCTTCTTAACAATGGAAACCCTAACTAAGACACCCATCTACAAGCTTGCTCAGTTTTCCTTAGAGTCATCCTTAGGGCAGATCCAAAGATCTGTCCCATGCCTCCTTGAGATGAGCCACAGAAAGCTGGGAGCTTAGTTTTTGAGGTGGCCTCTGTCATCCTTCTATTCTTGTCCTGTCCCCTTCTCCTTATAATGAATGTCTACTTACTGAATTTTGTGTGTGTGTGTGTGTGTGTGTGTATGTGTGTGTGTGTGTGTGTGTGTGTGTGTGCGCGCGTGTGTACAGGCAAAGGAACAACCTCAGGTTGTGGTTCCTCAGGAGCTGTCTACCTTGGATTTTATTATTTATTTATATGTATGTGTGATTGTGTACATGTATGTGCAATTGTGTACATGTGTGTGTTTGTCCTTGAAGGCCAGCAGAAAGGAGTCAGGTGCCATGAAGCTGGAAGACAGGCAGTTGTGAGTTACTCAAATGGTTATTGGGAACTGAACACAGGTACTCTGCCAGAGTAAACGCTCATACCTGCTGAGCCATCTCTCCAGCTGCCACCTTAGGCTTTGAGACTGGGTCTCTTATTGGCTTGGGGCTCACTTCCTGACCAGTAAGCCCCAGTGCTCTGCCTGTCTTTGCCTTCCCAGTGCAGATATTACCTACTGATTTTGTTTCCACTTTAGGGCCGTAGAAAGCAAATTCATTTCTCCTACAATTAAGTGAAGACTATTATATGGCACTTGGGAGGCAGAGGCAGGTGGATTTCTGAGTTCGAGGTTAGCCTGGTCTACAGAGTTCCAGGACAGCCAGGGCTATGCAGAGAAGCCCTGTCTTGAAAAAGACTATTATGTGTATCTATATTTTCCACCTAATATAAAAGTGTTACTGGATGAAAAGGTTATAGGTTTCTTCAAGCATTCCTACATTTATTTATTTTACCCCCCAAAACACACACACACACACACACACACACACACACACACACACACACAGAGAGAGAGAGAGAGAGAGAGAGAGAGAGAGAGAGAGAGAGAGAGAGAAGTGAGTATACATGAATATACAGAGGTCAGAAGACAACTTGAGAGAGTTGGTTCTCTCCTTCCACCACATGGGTTCTGAAAATTTTCAGTAAAATGATCAAGCTTGTCAACAAGCACCTTTACCCAGTGAGCTATCTTGATGCTCTCTCTCCCTCTGCACCAGAGTTCAGACCTAGGGCTATATATTTAGAACGTAAGCCTACCTGTTCTACTGCAAAACTAGACCTCCAATCCAAAGCACTCATTAAAAGCCGATAAGAGCCATGATGATTTGCATGCCTATTATGTCACAGCAATGTGTATATATCATTTCTGATCCTTATGACCCCACCAGGTAATTTAATGATAATAAACCCTTATGCATCCTTTCCAGTTGCTGCATCTAAGATTTGGTAAGCACATGACTGACACACAGTAACAGTCAATACATACTAATTTCCTGTCTTATCTTCAGTAGAAAATTTAAGAAATTTAACTCAACTCTAATGTCCTACCCTTATCTTTTTCCCCTTCTCAATTTCATATAACCAACCTAAGGAACTCTTTTGGTTCTCGGTGAAACTACTTTTCCAGATTTGCATCAGCCATGAATTTTGGCCCTTAAAGCCATTCAAAAAAATCCTAAAGGATCAAGGGCAAGGGACTCTATTTTTTCAAAGCTTCAGGCTATTTTGAACTATACCTTTAAACATGATGATGATGATGATGATGATGATGATGATGATGATGATGATGACTGCTGCTGTTGCTGCTACTACTACTATTACAGTTTTGAGGTCTGCTCCTTCCGTGAAAAGAGCACTATTTCTCATAGGAAGAATGACACCTGAATGCTAAATTTGATCTCTTATTGAAGGCAACAAAAATACAGCTCTATTTTAAGTTTCACAAACTAAAGTTTATCTTGCAATCATAGCAACTTAGCTGACCTAAGAGTAGGGAAAAGGATGAACCCTGCCTGATTAGTTGTAGGGCTACTGCTGGCTTTCTCTTCTGACATGCAGTTGATGGCAACATCTATTCTTTGAGTGACTTGATTTTATAGAAAGACATTGGAGTTTTGCATCTTACCATGTAGGACGAGCTACTGTAACTTAGACCCTTGGCTTTGACATGTAGGCCAGTTTCCTTGGGTTTGCACTTCCCTGAACTGGGATGCACTAATGGGATTGGGCTCACTGGTTATTTAGCAACAGATGCTGGTACCTGCCGAATATGATGTCCAGGAAGGGAAAATGGGAAGACTCGTGTCTTTGTTGTCTTTGTCCTTGTTTTAGATTGGGTTTCTATTGCTGTGAAGAGACACTGTGACCATGGCAACACTTATAAAGGAAAACATTTAATTGGGGCTAGCTTACAGTTCAGAGGTTTAGTCCTTTATTGTCATCATGGTGGGAAGCATGGCAATGTGCGGGCAGACATGGTGCTGGAGTAGGAGCGGGAGCGGGAGCTGGAGCAGGAGCAGGAGCAGGAGCTGAGAGTTCTACATCCTGATCCAAAGGCAGCAGATTGAGACTGTGACACACTGGCCAGACTTGATCATCTTAGACCCCAAAGCCTCTAATAATACAGTTCCTCTAACAAGACCACACCTATGCTAACAAGGCCAAACCACCTAATAGTGCCACTCCTTATGGCCAACATTCAAATAGATTAGTCCATGAGGCCATTCCTATTCAAACCACCACAGTCTTCTTAAAAGGTAAAGAACAGTTACTGTGTTTTCGAACCATTGGAACTGAACTAATCTCTAACCCTAACCAAAGTGTGTGTGTGTGTGTGTGTGTGTGTGTGTGTGTGTGTAGATATATGTGTGTAGAGAGCCGTCCGAACCTCGACCTAAAGATGGCGACGGCTGGCCGAGAGCTCTGAGATAAACAACACCTGATTTGGCTTGTAGGTTGTGCTTCTGAGTGGCATGATCTTCCCTGGCCTATGGGGAGATGACACGTGGCATGAGTTCATGGGCTTGGGCTCCTACTAGGATATAAGCTGTGCCCGAGTAGGGATCGTGGGCTCACTTCCACACAATGCTGCATGTAAGGTATCTTGAGTAAACCGTTAAGAGAAGGAACCAGTTGTGTCGTGTCTTAATTCCTGATGGTCAGGGTTGGCTTGCCACATATGTGATTATGTGTTGGGGATTGGTTCTAATGCTTTGAATTAATCCGGCCTCCAAAATTTGGAAATCTGCATGTCCAAATGCTAAAGGTCCTTGTCCTCAATTGTTTTTTGATTGATCAATAAAGGACCAATGGCCAAGCAGGGCAGTGGTGGCGCACGCCTTTAATCTCAGCACTTGGGAGGCAGAGGCAGATTTCTGAGTTCAAGGCCAACTTGGTCTACAGAATGAGTTCCAGGACAGCCAGGGCTACACAGAGAAACCCTGTCTTGAAAAAAACCCAACCCAACCAACCAAACAACCAACCAAACAAAAAACCAATGGCCAATGGCTGAGCAGGTAGACTGAGGTGGGACTTTTAGATTTGCACAGGCTAGCAACTGGGAGAAAGGAAGGAGAGAGCAATCACCGTGTCTCAGAGGGAGATGGATCAGATTTAGAGCTGCAGAAGAAAATTCATCCAAAATGTAGGTGGAAAGGGAAAGCGACCCTATGGAAGGGGCTGCCCAGAAGGTAGTAGGGTAGCAAAGATAAAACATAGATTTAGAAGGTGTTGAGCTAGGAGTACTGGAGGGAAGTGTATGCTAGCCAGGCAGAGGAGGATTAGAATTGCCCAGACTTGAGAGAAACTACACCCTAGAAAAAGCAAGAAAATAATCTTTCAACAAACCCAAAAGAAGATAGCCACACAAACATAATTCCACCTGTAACAACAAAAATAACAGGAAGCAACAATCACTTTTCCTTAATATCTCTTAACATGAATGGACTCAATTCCCCAATAAAAAGACATAGACTGACAGACTGGATCCCTAAACAGGACCCAGCATTCTGCTGCATACAGGAAACACACTTCAGTGTCAAAGACAGATACTACCTCAGAGTAAAAAGTTGGAAAATCATTTCCAAGCAAATGGTCCCAAAAAAACAAGCTGGAGCAGCCATTCTAATATTGAATAAAATCAACTTTCAACCAAAAGTTATCAAAAAAGATAAGGAAGGACATTTCATACTCATCAAAGGAAAAATCTACCAAGATGAACTCTCAATTCTGAACATCTATGCTCCAAATGCAAGGGCACCCACATTCATAAAAGAAACTTTACTAAAGCTCAAAGCACACATCACACCTTACACAACAATAGTGGGAGACTTCAACACCCCACTTTCAGCAATGGACAGATCATGGAAACAGAAACTAAATGGAGACACAGTGAAACTAACAGAAGTTTTGAACTAAATAGGTTAACATATTTATAGAACATTTTTATACTAAAGCAAAAGGATATACCTTCTTCTCAGCACCTCATAGTACCTTCTCCAAAATTGACCATATAATTGGTCACAAAAGGGGCATCTACAGATACAAGAAGATTGAAATAAATCCCATGCCTCCTATCAGATCACCACAGAATAAGGCTGGTTTTAAATTCCAAAAAAAACAACAGAAAGTGTTACCTCTCCCCTTCAGCTCAGTCATCGGACTTCTGGCAGTCTCTGCTGGAAGGCTAACACCTGGGGAGCTGGGACAGATGCAGACTGTCAGTTTGTCTTTGAAAATACTGCCACACAGTATTAACACCAGAAATGGGAGTTCAAATTCTGCCTACTGGAGTTTTGGGGCCTTTGTCGACAGAGACTTGGGAATTTTTTATTGGGAGAAGTAGCTCAATTGTGAATGGATTGCAGATTTATCCAGGTGTTATTGACTGCAATTACCAGGAGGGGATTAAGATTATGGCTGCTTCACTTCGTGGTGTTATTACAGTACCTGCTAATCAGAGAATTGCTCAGCTTATTTTAATCCCTCTGTATCCAATGCCTTCTAATTTTGTTAAAAATGAGAGAGGACAGAGTTGTTCTGGTTCTTCTGTATACTGGGTACAATCTATCACTAACAAAAGACCTAATCTTAAATTAATTATTAAAGGAAAAAGTTTTGAAGGTTTAATAGATACTGGAGCTGATGTGACTATCATCAGAGGACAAGACTGGCCCTCAACTTGGGCTTTGTCTGAGACAATAACTCATCTCCAAGGAATTGGTTATGCCAATAACCCAAAACAAAGCTCTAAGCTTCTAACTTGGGGAGATGAGGAAGGTAATTCAGGACAAATTCAGCCTTACGTTATGTCAAATCTGCCTGTCTCTCTGTGGGGGAGAGATCTGTTGTCACAAATGGGTCTTGCCTTGTGCAGCCCTAGTGAAATAGATAATAAGCAGAGGCCAGAAGAGGACATTAGAACATCTGGAGGTTCTAAGCCTCATCATAATAGTAAAGGTTCGAAGCATTTTCCATGATGGCCACTATCTTGCCTGCACCTCATGCAAATAAAATTCAATGGATTAATAATATTCCAGTTTGGGTTGATCAGTGGTCTTTATCTCAAGAAAAGATAGAAGCTGCTTCTTTGCTAGTGCAGGATCAATTGGAAGCAGGACATCTAAGGGAATCCAATTCCCCATGGAATACGCCAATATTTGTCATCAAGAAAAAATCAGGTAAATGGAGATTGTTACAAGATCTAAGAAACGTAAATGAAACAATGGTAGCTATACAGCAGGTAGAAAGAGCTATTGAAAATCAATTTGTTACTTACATAGATTATTATTTACCCCTGCATTTGTTAATTTTCAACACAACTCATGCTCCTACAGCATTGTTATGGCAGAAAGCACCTCTCATGTGGATACATTCAAGAATATCTCCTAAACATATCTTGCCATATCATGAGGCTGTAGGCCACATGATTGTGCTTGGGAGAAAGCAAGCACTGACTTATTTTGGCAAAGAGCCAGATGTTATCATTCAGCCTTTTACTTTAGATCAAGATTCCTGGTTAAAACAGCATAGCACAGACTGGTTGCTTACTCAGATAGGATTTCAGGGAATTATAGATAATCATTATCTTCAGAATAAACTGATAAAGTTCTTAAATGTGCATGAAGTGATATTTCCTAACATGATGTCCTTACAGCCTTTGAGTAATGCCCTTGTGATATTTACTGACGGCTCCTCTAAAGGACGAGCTGGATATCTTATGAATAATCAACAGGTAGTCATAGAAACTCCTGGTCTCTCAGCTCAGTTAGCTGAATTAACAGCAGTATTAAATGTGTTTCAGGCTGTGACTGATGCTTTCAATCTTTTCACTGATAGCCTATACGTGGCACAATCAGTTCCTTTGTTAGAAACATGTGGTACATTTAATTTTAATACTACAGCAGAATCCTTATTTTCACAATTGCAAAATGTTATTCTTACATGAAAAAAAATCAGTTTTATATTGGTCATATATGAGCTCATTCTGGTCTTCCTGGACCACTGGTTGCAGGTAATGACTGTATTGACAGAGCTCTTGTAGGAGAAGTTTTAGATTCAGATCCTGTTGCACTAGCTAATCATGAGCATGAAAAATTCCACCTTTCTAGCCATACTTTAGGACTCAAGCATAAAATTTCCAAAGAGCAAGCAAGAATGACTGTAAAACAATGCCCTAATTGCATTATTTTATCTCCAGTTCCGCATTTAGGAGTAAATCCAAGAGGCCTTATGCCCAATCATATTTGGCAGATGGATATAACTCATTATGCAGAATTTGGAAAGCTTAAATATATACATGTCTGTATTGAAACTTGTTCAGGATTCATATTTGCTTCCCTGCATTCAGGGGAAGCCTCTAGAAATGTAATTGATTATTGTTTACAAGCCTTTAATGTTATGGGCTTACCTAAAGTCATTAAGATGGACAATGGGCCAGCTTATTCTGCCAAAATTTTTATGTCATTTTGTGAAAATTTTGGCATCAAACATAAAACTGGAATTTCTTATAACCCAATGGGACAAGGAATCATTGAACATGCACACTGCACTCTTAAAAATTGGCTTTTGAAAACTAAAGGAGGGAATTTGTATCCTCCTAGATCTCCAAAGGCACATCTTGCTTTTGTGTTATTTGTTTTGAACTTCCTGCGGACTGACCTCAAAAATCAGTCCACTACAGATCGACACTGGCATCCTAACACTTCAAGTTCATATGCCATGGTAAGATGGAGAGATCCACTCACCAATACCTGGCATGGCCCAGATCCTGTTTTGGTTGGGGCAGAGGGTCTGTGTGTATTTTTTCTCAGAAAAAGGATGGAGCACGTTGGCTTCCTGAAAGATTAATATGCCAGGTAGACTCAGATCCACAGCCTTCTTAGTAAATGTGTTTAAACACACTGCTGAAAGGTCTTTTTTTTCTTCTTCTTCTTGTTTTTGAGCTGACAGCTTTTTTCTGTCACTCTGGAAATGCTTCTGCCCGCTTAATTCAAAAATTTGCTTTCTCCCGAAGCTAAATAAAGAATTTAAATTCACTTGTTCATGCCTGGAGCTAAAGTTTGTTTATACCTGCAGTTTTCAGCCCTTTTATTCTAAAGGCTAGTGAAATCTTGAAGTTGCTAGCCTGAAGTTACTAATCTGCAATGGAATTGAGGTTTGTTCTCAGCAAAGGTTCCCAGAGTCAGAGAGACAGTATCCAAATTAATAAAATCAAAAATGAAAGAGGAGACATAACAACAAGTAAATCTTAAAATAATTATTCTGTTTGTTGAATATTAACAGTTGAAAATATTAATATCATGTTCTACAAACATCATGGAAATATTATTGATAATTTTTCTCACTTTGCTTGAAATTAGCATTTTCTTAATGTTTAACTTCAAAGAGTTTTTGCTATTTTGAAATTTCTAAAATATACATACTAATAAAATAATTTCTCTCCTAGAAACATTGATGATTGTTTTAAGTAAACTGATTGTTAGACAATGCACAAAGATATATTATGCATTTTAAATGCTCTTTCACAATGTCAGATAGTATTATATAAGGGCATTTGAATATATTTCTTAATGATTTATTTTTAATACTTTATGTTCTATTTATTCCCAAAGAATATTTTGTATGTTTTGAAACAAGTTAGTATTCAACATTAGATATAGCATCCTCAGTTATGGGTAGTATTAAATATTCATTAATGATATTTTTAGGGTAGGAAAGGACATGAAAATAGAAGTTGAACAAATTTTTATGTATTATTTGATTCTCAAAATACCCAATATTATTAATATGTTTGATTATTAAATGCATTTAAATAATAAAAAATAAGAAAAATAAACACCTTTTAAAATTAAAAAAAAAAAAGAGTTGCCCAAACTTTGAGCTAGTCAAAGCATATTAAAATTAACTGGTGTGTGTGTGTGTGTTTGTGTGTGTGTATGTGTGTGTGTGTGTGTGTGTGTGTGTCTTTCATTCGAGATAGCCACTGGGCAGGTGTGTACGTGTGACCTGCAGGGAGCCAAAGCCATTAACTAACTATTGCAACAATCATACAAATAAAAATATAAAATATTTTATTTAACTTATTTTGTTATTGGTTTAAGTTTTATTTCATTATGATGGGGAAAGATACGTGATTTCAGTTTATCTGAATTTGTTAACGTTTAAAAACATATTTTAAGTAAATAGAATTACATCACATTCTTGTTTCCCTTTTGTACCCCAACTCCTCCCAGGGACCTCCTCTTCAATACCTACAATACCGTTTTTTGTCATATTCTTTAAAATTTATAAAATATTATAACAATAAAAATGAGTACTATAAATGTTGTTTGATATAAAACAACAATCAATTTAACAGTCTTATGTAGATGCTTGTCTACAGCAATACTTAAAATACATACATTTTTCTCAATACAAATTTTAAATAACTCCAAACATATTAACTGTATATTTTAAAATAATACATCACTACTAGTATTTTCTTAAATGAACATAAATATATAAAGTCTTTTTGTTTGTTTATTTGTTTGTTTGTTTTGTATTTAGTAGAGCTTAAAATTTTGGTTCTTACTGTAGTACAAGCCCAAAATAAGAACAATTTTTAGACATTGGAGTTCATTGTAATAAGGTTGTAGTTCAATGACCCTCACATCACCAAAGGATTTTACCTTTATTGTAGCTAAGCTGAGAGTTGACAGTTCTGCTGAGCCAAGGAATGAATTGTAGGCAAGATTTTTGGATGCAGACTTCCTGCTATGATCAAAGCTAGTTGACTTGAGTGAGTGACTTTATTCTCAGCCCACAGAGAACAGGTTACATTCATTTATGAAACAGTGTGTGTATTAAGATGGTCTATCCATAAAGTCATTCACCAACTGTTTCAATGAACAATAGTTCTGCTTGGAGGGTGGCACAGATATTAGGTAAGGGTAAGAATCTGGTTCATTGGCTGTGATAATTTGGAAAAGCATTCATCTCAGAGAAAGAGCAACTTATGAAGTCCTCTTCTTCAAACTTGATACAATAGTTACAAATGTCAAGTAAATCATTCAGTCTCACTCTTTGTTGCTCTCTTACAACCCACCTCCCAAGTTAATTGTCTACATTTCTTTTGCCTGTATAAATACTTTTGAAATATGTAAGCTGTTCTGAAAACCATAGTATAGTGTAAAAACATCAAATAAACAATCCAATCAATACAGAGGCTGAGATAGGAGAAGCATGATTTCAAGACTATTCTGTGGTACACAGCAAGACACTGTCACATACAAACAAGCAGAAAGTGTATATGGATTGTACACTATTGGACATATTTCTCCAATTACCAAATTAGAAAGTCCATTGGATGACAGTCAACAAATTTCTAGTTCCTCATATTTTTGGATTTCAATCCAAAAATTAATTGTAATATTAATTTTCATATTAAGATACTAAGAAAAAGTAATTGTTGCTTCCTGTTGTTTTTGTTGTAAGAGGTGGAATTAGGTTTGTGTGGGTTTTTTGAAAGATTACTTTCTTGCTTCTTCTAGGGTGTAGTTTTGCTCCTTATGTTGATGTTTTCCATCTATTATCCTTTATAGAGCTGGATTTGTGGAAAGATATTGTGTAAATTTTGTTATGTCATGGAATATCTTGTTTTCTCCATCTATGGTAATTTAGAGTTTTGCTGGATATAGTAGCCTGGGCTGGCATTTGTGTTCTTGTAGGGTCTGCATGACATCTGCCCAGGATCTTGTAGCTTTCATAGACTCTAGTGAGAAGTCTGGTGTAATTCTGACAGGCTTGCCTTTATATGTTACTTGACCTTTTTCCTTTAGTGCTTTTAAAATTCTTTCTTTGTTTAGTGCATTTGGTGTTTTTATTATTATGTGAAGAGAAGGATTTCTTTTCTAGTTGAGTCTATTTGGAGTTCTGTAGGCTTCTTTTATGTTCATGGGCATCTCTTTCTTTAGGTTAGGGAAGTTTTCTTCTATAATTTTGTTGAAGATATTTACCGTCCCATTACCTTGGGAGTCTTTACTCTCTTCTCTATTATCCTTAGGTTTAATCTTCTCATTGTGTCCTGGATTTCCTGAATGTTTGGGGTTAGGAGCTTTTTGCTTTTTGCATTTTCTTTGACTGTTGTGTCAATGTTTTCTATGGTGTCTTCTGCCCCTGAGATTCTCTCTTCTGTCTCTTGTATTCTGTTGGTGATGCTTGCATCTATGTCTCCTGATTTCTCTCCTAGGTTTTCTATCTCCAGGGTTGTCTCTCCTTCTGATTTCTTTATTGTTTCTATTTCCATTTTTAGATTCTGGATGGTTTTGTTCATTTCCTTTACCTGTTTGATTGTTTTCCCTCTAATTCTTTAAGGGATTTTGGTGTTT
This sequence comes from Montemys delectorum, assembly GCA_019843815.1. Classification (NCBI taxonomy): domain Eukaryota; kingdom Metazoa; phylum Chordata; class Mammalia; order Rodentia; family Muridae; genus Montemys; species Montemys delectorum. The sequence goes on from JADRCD010189999.1 coordinate 34,890, forward strand.
CCTCTTTAAGGGCTTCTAGCTGTTTACCTTTGTTCTCCTGTATTTCTTTGAGGGTGCTATTTATGTATTTCTTAAAGTTCTGTGTCATCATCATGAGAAGTGATTTTATATCTGAATCTTGCTTTTCCAGTGTAATGGTATGTCCAGGACTTGTTATGGTGGGAGAATTAGGTCCTGATGATGCCATGAGACCTTGATTTGCGTTGTTTATTTTCTTATACTTGCCCCCTACCATCTTGTTATCTCTAGTGCTACTTTCCTGTCTAAATCTGATTGGAGCCTGTCCTTCCTGTGATCCTGGTTGTGTTAGAACTCCTCAGAGTCAGCCTGTCTCTGTGATCCTGTGATTCTGGGATCCTGTGATCCTGGGCTTGTTAGAGTCCCTGGAAGTGAAGCTTCCTCTGGATGTTAGGGGACTGGCTGCAGAATTTGTACCCAAGGTCTGCTCAGGGCACAGGCCCAGACAGATTGGAAGGAACCCGAGCCACTGGTCTGGCGGAGTTCCTATGTGCCTGGGTCCTGCTTGTTGTAGTTACTCCAGGTGTTGGGACAGATGTTGTGTCCTCCTCACCTCTGATCCTGGGCATGTTAGAGTGCCTGGGAGTGGAGCTTCCTCTGGTTATTTTGGGACTGGCTGCAGAATTTGCACCCAAGGTCTGCTCAGGGCACTCACTGGCCCAGACAGACCCGTTAACTCATTTATTAATAATGGAATAAAAAGTTATCAGTAGTACAGAGGAAAAACAGTAGTCATAGATCAAGATTAAATATATATTCCACAAGATAATACAGATTACATGTTTATGGAAGCAGTCTTCTATGTTACTATATGACTTATGGAATAGTAAATGTCTCCCACAGACTTAAAAAGTATCAGGCCTTACACACATACATCATACAAGGTATACCAATAAAACATTCAATGTCCTTTTAAAAGTCATTCACATTTTAAAAGTCAACATTGTAATTTGTGTTTATGAGTTTTCGAGCATCAAATATTTTGTCCGTAATGATTTTTCTCTTTCCTTCTCCTTCAGACCACTTCCCTCCCTGCCTTGGAGCAGTCATCAGTGCTCTGGACTCCAGCTGAGCTGAAAGCAGCTTTAGTGGGATTTACCTAGATGTGTTCCCACAGCTTTTCCTGGCTCCATGCTGATCCATCCATGCAAGCCATTCTTCATCTACAAGGGATCAGGGCCAGATCGTAACCTGACTGTGTGTCCCACAGTAACAAGTACCAACGTAATTGGCTGAAAATCCATGTGACACCTAAGATTCTCTTTTAAGTTTCAGTACTGTGCTTAAGGGGGTCTATAAAACAAGAATACCTGTAACCAGTAATCCCCACTTGTCCAAGAATTGATGACTCCCTAATATTGTGGGGGCTGTTATACATGTAAGACAATAAGCCCAGTATTTTCACTTCTGTAAATGAGCTTGGTTGCCCCAATTGCACAGGCTGTGCTTGGTCACACACATAGGTGAGAGGTATGTAATCAGGAAGTCTTGGCCAGTACCTAATAAAGCTTGCTTTAAATTTAGCTAAAAAATTGTAGTAGTAGTCTTATTCTTACCCAGTGGAATTATCAGAAGTAATACACTTTATAGTGTAAGGAGCCAGAGACTAGTCTGTTGAAAGTTTCCTAAACCTTATAGATCATTATTTAAAAAAAAATAAACATATACATACACACACTTCATTTAGAATGATTGGTATTTCTCTGAATGCCATCATAAATATTTATATAAATATTATCAAATGTGAATTGTGAAGATGAAATAAATTCTTATAAGAAACTCATAAAAAAAGCAAGACACTGATAAAGGTAAACATTTAATTGGGACTGTCTTACAGGTTCAGAGGTTCTGTCCATCATCACCATTGTGAGAAGAATGGCATTGTGCAGGCAGACTTGGTGCTAGAAAGCCAAGTTCTACATCTTGATCCAAAAGTAGCAAGGAGAAGAGTTGAAAGTAGGGAATTGGCCTGAGACAGGCTGACTCCATAAACCAGTTGCAAACTAGCAACTTAGGAGACCAGGCCCGAGTTTCTATTTCCCAGAACTAGGCAAGTCAATTACTTGAACAGCTACAGACTTATGCAAAAATAAAAAGTAGTGTGGAATCCAAAGTAGAAATAAAAATACATCCAAGACTACCCAGTTCCTTCCCTCTATGGGACTTTCCAACCCAGCCCTTTCCCAGGGACTTTCCAAGGTCAGGTGCAGAGCTGGATAAGGAAATTGGCTGAGGCCGACTAAACAATTCCAAGAATGGCTGCAAAAACAAGCAGGGTAAAAGACCAGGCCAAGAAGAGCCCCCCTGAGCAAGCCAACGAATGTCTAAAGACATCCTTTGTCCTTTGTTACACCAATCAGATGATCTCAGCCTCTGTGGACTCTGTGAGTGAGGGTCTTTTGGTGAACTCTAACATTTTGGTGCATTGGCCGGGAAACTCTCCTCAGGACTCAGACGCCATGCATCAGAGGACTGCTCGAGCAAGCCCACTTGGGACAATTGCCAGCAATTGTTGCAGGTTCTCTTCACCACAGAGGAGAGACAAAGAATTCTCTTAGAAGGTAGGAAAAATGTCCCAGGCATGGATAGGAGACCCTCTCAGTTGCCTGTTGACATAGACACTAGGTTCTGTCTCATTCGACCCAATTGGAATTACAACACATCTGAAGGTAGGGAGCACCTGAAGGTCTATTGTCAGGCTCTAATGGTGGGCCTCTGTGGGGCTGGGAAACGCCCCACAAATCTAAGGTAAGAGAGGTCAACCAGGGTCCAGATGAGTCCCCCTCTGTGTTCCTAGAGAATCTCATGGAGGTGTTCCGCTGCTTTACCCACTATAATCCGAGTGCTGAGGAACACAAAGCTACAGTGATTATGGCATTTATAGATCAATCTTATAAAGATATTAGGAGGAAATTACAGAAGTTAGAAGGATTGCAGGACAAGTCATTAAGAGAGTTAGTGCAGGTTTCCGAGAAAGTATATCATAATACAGAAACCGAAGAGGAGGAAGAGAAAAGAAAGCAGAAGGAACAGGAGGCTAGGGAATTGAAAAGAGATAAGAGACAAGAGAGAAACTTGCATAAGATACTGGCCACAGTAGTCAGGTAAACCAGGGAACATAGCAAGATAGTACTGGACAACCAAGGGGAGCCTTTGGCTAAAGACCACTGTGCTTACTGTAAGAAAAGGGGGCACTGCGCGAGAGACTGCCCAAAGAAGAAGAGAAGGGAGCCCCATAGTGACTCTGAAAAAGACAGATCATCACCCCGAGTGCTGACAATGAGGGAGGAAGACAATGAATGGGGGGATGGTGTTTGGAACCCCTCTCTGAATCCAGGGTAACTTTAAAGGTGGAGGGGAAGCCTACCCAGTTCCTTGTGGACACAGGAGCTCAACACTCTGTGCTCCTACAATCAGACAGGCCTGTGTCCAACAAGAAATCCTGGTTCCAAGGGGCTACTGGCAACAAACAGTATTAATGGACTACCCAAAGAATGGTGGACCTTGGCACGGACCGGGTAGCCCACTCATTTCTTGTCATCCCTGAATTACCCTACCCTCTGCTGGGGAGAGACCTCCTTACCAAAATGGGAGCACAGATTCATTTCCTCTCCAAGGGCCCACAGATCAGGGATTGACAGGGAGGACTTCTCCAGGTATTAACCATAAAATTAGAAGATAGATACCATTTATTTGAAAAGGAAATCCAGACAGCCAAAGATATAGACTGGTGGTTGTCGAATTTTCCACCATGGAAACATGGGCAGAAACGACAGGGGTGAGGAAAGCCAAAAACCAGCCCCCTGTCCATATGGATCTAAAAGCCCAGGCCAGCCCAATAACAGTCCACCAGTACCCTATGTCTAAGAAGGCCCATGATGGGATGCAGCCCCATATACTATGCTTCCTTTAGCTGGGGATTCTGCAGAAATGTCAGTCCGCCTGGAATACCCCCCTCCTTCCTGTTTGGAAACCTGGAACAAACAATTACCAGTCAGTCCAGGACCTCAATGAAGTAAACAAGCAGTTGACTGACCTGCACCCAACAGTTCCCAATCCAGATAACCTGTTGAGTTCCTTACCTCCTTCCAGAGCCTGGTACACAGTATTGAACTCAAGAACATCTTCTTTTGCCTAACCCTGACCACTAAGAGTCAGGACTACTTTGCTTTCAAGTGGAAGAACCCAGACTCAGGGATGACAGGCCAACTCACTTGGACTTGGCTGCCCCAAGGCTTCAAAAATTCTCCCACCATCTTTGATAAAGCCCTACACCAGGACTTGGCCACACTTTGGGCAGCCAACCTGCAGGTAACTCTCTTGCAGTATGTGAACGATCTCCTGTTAGCTGCTCCCAGCAAAGAGCCGTGCTTAGAAGGGACAAAACGCCTTTTGACTGAGTTGAGAGAACTGGGCTATCATGCCTCAGCTAAGAAGGCTCAAATCTGCAGACAACAAGTCAGTTACCTGGGATATTCTCTCAGGGATGGAAAGAGATGACTGACAGAGGCTTGCAAAGAAACAGTGTTCCATATCCCACCCCCAACAAATTAAAGACAAGTCAGGGAGTTCTTGGGTACAGCCGGGTTTTATAGACTGTGGATTCCAGGGTTTGCAGAAATGGCAGCCCCTGTTTACCCATTCACTAAGAATAAACAGCTCTTTTATTGGGGAGAGAAAAAACAGCAAGCATTCGATGCCATAAAAATGGCCTTAATCTTAGCCTCTGCTCTGGGCCTTCCAGATGTGACCAAGCCTTTCCTCCTGTTTGTGGCTGAAAATAAAGGGATAGCGAAAGAGGCGCTAACACAGAAGTTAGGTCCATGGAGGAGACCAGGGGCCTACTTGTCAAAAAACTAGACCCAGTAACAGCAGGGTGGCTTGCATGCTTGTGGATCATGGTAGCTGTTGCAGTATTGGTCAGAGATGTGGACAAATTGACAATGGGACAGGATCTGGTGGTGTCTGCCTCACGCCTGGAGATCATGATCCGCCAGCCTCCAGATTGGTGGTTAACCAATGCCCGCATGACCCACTACCAGACCTTGTTGCTCAACTCCAATAAAGTCACTTTTGCCCCACCCCACGAGCCTGAACCCTGCTACCCTGCTCCCAGACCCAGACTTAGAACCCCCTGTCCATCATTGTCAGCAAGTCCTTGCTGAAGTACATGGGTGGCGCAAAGATCTAACATATCAGCCACTAGAGGGCGTAGATGTTACCTGGTTCATGGACGGAAGCAGCTCTCTGGAAGAGGGAAGGAGATGTGCTGGAGCGAATGTGGTAGACAGACACCAAGTTATTTGGGCGCAGGCCCTGCCGGAAGGTATATCGGTCCAAAAGGTGGAATTGATCGCCCTCACTAAGGCCTTGGAATTAGGAAAGGGAAAAAGACTCAACATCTACACAGATAGCAGGTATGCCTTTGCCAGAGCCCATGTCCGTGGGGCCGTATATCAACAAAGGGATCTACTGACATCTGGAGGAAAAGAGATCAGGAACAAAGAAGAAATATTAGCCCTGTGGAGGGCTCTCCACGACCCTGCCAAGGTAAGCACCATCCATTGCCCTGGTCACCAGAAGGGAGATACTGTGATAGCAAGGGGTAACAATATGGCAGACCAGGAGGCAAGAGCGGTTGCAGCAACAATGGTCCTGGTAACAGAGCCCGAAAAGCCTGATCCTGAATTTACCTACTCAGCAGAGGACTTAGCCCTCATTTTCAAAGATTCTAGTCACCAGTTTGATAAAAATAAGGGACTGTGGTATACCTCTTGGGGAAAGAAAATCCTGCCACAAGGACGAGCGGAGGCTATTGTAACCTCTCCCATTAGCCAAGCCATCTGACACACTGCCAGCCTCTGCCCGGAAGCCGCTATCCCACCTGGGGAGCTAAACAAAGGCTCTCTGTGGACTGTCACCTCTCTTCGAAGCAGCCTCGAAGTCCACCCACGGAGCTACGAGACCGCCCACAGCCGAAGTTGCTGGGACTCTGGTGCCCGCCCGAGCTTTACTGCCACGTTTAGGTTATGCAAATGTCATGGAACCTAGAGACTTGCTTTGGTTTCTGTACTTCGTGTATTTATACCTGGCTCCTGCAGTAAAGTTTGAACCTTGATCAGAAATATTTGTCTTGGTTTCATTTATTTCTCTCGCAATTTGAACCCTATTTTTCCAGGTCCCTGTCCTCAACCCGGGAACAATCCAGTTCCTGAAACTGCAGGCAGTTTCAGGCCATGATCAAACAGATGCCCCAGTGGACTCATCCAGGGGCAAGCAAGCTTATCCAGATATTATCCAAGACTAAGTACTACGTACCAAGGTTAAAACACCTTGTGGAACAGGTGTGTGCGCCCTGCCAAAAAGTCAATGTCTGCAGCACCACCGTGGACCGGGAAAGAGGGACTGGGGAGACAGACCCGGCATCTACTGGGAAGTGGACTTCACTGAGGTTAAAGGGGCTTCAGGTGGTGCAGAAGGAATTCTGGTCGCAACTAGCTGTTGTGTACGAGCTGGGCACCCTAAAGACACTCCACCAGTTCCAGGTTGGAGATCTGGTCTACGTGGGCCGACATTGCACCCAGACCTTTAAGCCTCACTGGAAAGGTCAATGCCTGGTCCTGCTTACCACCCCAATGGTAGTAAAGGTAGAAGGGATCGCCGCTTGGATTCATGCTTCTCATGTGAAGCCCGCTCACGTGGATGACATTGGAGAACCTGCTCAAACTCAAGATCACCAAAAAGACATTGCTGACAGATGACCGTTCATCGTTCAGCTGGTACTGTGTCGGGGCAGCTTGGGGATCCCTAGCCCACATGCACCCTGAGATTTGACTTGGCAGGTTCTAAATGAGGCAGGAGAGGTAGTTTATAGTGTGTCTAAATAGCGACCCCTTTCACATGGTGGCTGGACCTGTTCCCTGACCTCTGCAAGCTGACTGTAGGGGTGTCAGGGTGGGACTTAGAAAATTTTGACCCCACCTCCCCACCTAATCGATGCCCAGCAGAGGGAAAAGGGGCCTGCTGTAGCCACACTTGGTGAGCTAAGACCAAAGAAACTGCGGTCTATGTCTGTCCAGGGGGCCACAAACCCCAGACATTTCACTCCAAGTGCAGATGGAAGAGTGATTATTACTGTAAAAATTGGGGGTGTGAAACAAGCGGGACTGTCTCTTGGCCTACTTCCTCTAGTTGGAACTATATCAAAATTTCAGCCAACTATTCTGTTAGAACTTATGATCTCACAAATGCCTATAACCCCATGCAGCGGGACCCCGAGTGTAAAACATTGGTGTCACCCACTTAAAGTGTCTTTCACAGAGCCTGGAAAGAAAATCCAGACCTGGAGTAAAGGAACTGGACATGAGTGGAGACTGAAGTGGTATCAGGCTGGGACACATCCAGCGCTACTAATTTATATTAAACTATCTATAGAAACCCCTTACGTCCCAGTTGGTCCCAACCAAGTACTAGCCCCCTTAGGCCAGAAACTAAAACCCTCAGCCCCCAGCGCTATTCCTGCCAGGAGTGCCAAAATAACAAGTACCCTCCCCCTCACCCCATGTTCCCTTGCCAGCTGTTCCATCTACCTTTTATCTCACCAGTCTGGTCCAGGGGGCTTTCAAGGTGCTCAATGCAACCAATCCTGAAGCAACTCAGCCGTGCTGGCTGTGCCCGTCCTTACTATGAAGGCATCACCTATTTGAGAAACATTAGTCAGACAGTGGAGGCGCACGCCTGGAGGTGAGCCCAGAGTAGGGTCAGACAGCAGAGGTGCATGCCTGGAGGTGGGCCCAGAGTGGGGTCCGACTGACCCTCTCGGCAGTCACTGGGCAGGTTAGACAGTGGAGGTGTACGCCTGTAGGTGGGCCCAGAGTGGGGTCCAACTGACCCTCTTGGTGGTCGCTGGTCAGGGATTGTGTATAGGACAAGTACCACTCAGTCATAGTCACCTCTGTAGTCAGGTTCGTTCAAACTTCACCTCTGGTGGGTACGTGGTGCCCCCAGTTGATGGATGGTGGGCCTGTTCCTCAGGAATAACCTCCCATGTTAACCTCAAAACATTAGCTAACAGGTTAGATTTTTGTGCTCTGGTACAGTTAGTTCCCCGACTCCTTTATCATTGTTATGAAGACTTTTTCTTATATTGGAATGGAGACAATTTAAGATCCAAGAGAGACTTGGAAATGACTCTAGCCAATATGCTAGGAATGGGGCTAGGAACAGCAGCGGTGGCCACGGGATCGTCCGCCATAGCCCTTCAACATCCTGCATACGGAGACCTTGGACAGGCTATAGATCTAGATATTGAACGATTAGAGAGTTCAATAGATAAGCTACAGGGTTCTCTGACTTCACTCTCAGAAGTGGTACTCCAGAACAGGAGAGGTCTTGATTTGCTGTTCTTACAGCAGGGAGGGCTGTGTGCATCCCTGAAAGAAAAATGTTGCTTCTACACCGATCATTCAGGTGCAGTCAAAGACACTCTCGCTAAGGTGGCAGAAGGACTTGCAAAGAGAAAAAGGGAGAGAGAACAGAGGCAGGGATGGTTTGAGTCGTGGTTTAATTCTTCTCCCTGGCTGACCACCTTAGTATCTACCTTACTAGGACCTCTTATTGTCCTGCCCATGCATCCTTAATAGCTTATTAGCTTTTATTCAGGAACGCAAGTTTTAATGCTTAGACAATATCAGCAGCTACAGCAAAATGGAACATCATTTCAGGATTGAAATGGACCAGAGGAAAAGGGGGGAATGTGGAATCCAATACACCCAAGACCAAAAAAAAAAAAAAAAAAAATAAAAAAGAACAAAAAAAAAAAAAAAAGGGGAATATTATAAAAAAAAAAAAAAGAAAACAAAAAAAAAAAAAAAAAAAAAAAAAAAAAAAAAAAAAAAGAAGAAACCAGTTGTTTCTCTATTAATAGAAAGAAATAAAAATGACTTTCTAATGAATGAATTAAAGAATATACTGCACATATAAATGAATGAATTCAAGCATACAGCAGACACAAAATATGTTATGAGAGAGGCAGAGTGAAGGAGTTGGAAAACAGAAAGCTGGTGATAATGTAATAGAACAAGGGGTGGAGGGGACATGTTTCAGCCCCAGCAAGCAGCAGAACTTGGCAGCTTTGGCCATGTGGCTCTGGATTTAAGAGTCCAGAATAGAAGGGACTACTGGGACTATTGATGCTGGTTAGCTGGAGCTAAGAAATTAGTGGTGATTAAGAAGAGACCAGCATCACTGAGGTGACATCTTCTGGGAAGTGTCTTCTGAGAGCACAAAGAGGTTGTGTTCCAGAGGTAGCCAAGGTTGTACCTTGTGCTGCAGCAGGACTTGGTAATGTGTAAGAGTCACCCAGGTGGTGCTGGTTTTGAAGACATGAAGGGGTCGTGAAGAACAGCTGAGGCTCGGCACTGTGAGAGGCCATGGAAGGCCTTGGTGAAGGTACAGCCTCAGATACAGTTGATAGTCCAGGACTGAAGGAGCCTTGCAAAGGATTTGAGGCTTGGCACCACGAGGAGAGACTATTAAAGTCTAATGGTGAAGCCTAGTTGCAATGGAAGACCCCATTGTATTCGAGATGCCAGTAACATGGATGATCACCAAGAACAGCAGCAGCAATGGAGTGGAGTCAACAAGAGCCTAGAGTGCTACAGAGGGCAGAGCTGGAGAAGTGCCCCCAAGCACTTTGGAGGAGCCCAGAAGATCATGTGTGAATTCCAGACATTGAAACAAGAAGCTGTAACATTGGAGACTCCAAGACTTTAGAGATGCCAGATCCATGGGCTATCTGCTGGAGAAAGCTGCTAACAGGGAGTGGAGCCAGCCCAGGAGAAAGCAGTCAACAAAGATGAAAAAGGAGTTGGCGATCTGAAGCCTTCTTTGATATCAGACATGGAGATGCAGAGTTTGGAGTCTGCCTGGCTGGTTTCCTGTCTTGCTTCGGGGATTACAGTTAAGTGATCAGATGAATCTCAGAAGAGACTTTGAACTTCGAACTTTTAACATTGTTGAGACTGCTATAGACTATGGGGACCTTGAAGTTGAACTAAATGTACTTTGCATTATGTTATGTTTAGGTGTGGCCCTGTAGACTCATAGGTTTAGACAAGCCTATTGGGGCCGGCAGTGGAATGTGATGGTTTGTATATACTTGGCCCAGAGAGTGGCGCTATTAGAAGATGTGCCCCTGTTGGGGTAGGTGTGTCACTGAGGGTGTGGACTTTAAGACCCTCCTCCTAGCTGCCTGGAAGCCAATATTCTGTGTGCAGCCTTCAGATGAAGATGTAGAACTCTCGGCTCTGCCAGCACCATTCCTACCTGGATGCTGCCAATACTCCTGTAATAATGGACTGAACCTCTGAACCTGTAAACCAGCCCTAATTAAATGTTGTCCTTTATAAGAAAAGAGAGAGAGAGAGAGAGAGAGAGAGAGAGAGAGAGAGAGAGAGAGA
>JADRCD010189999.1:47875-72449 GCA_019843815.1 Montemys delectorum
GTGAGAGAGGGGGAGAGAGAGGGAGGGAGACAGAGACAGAAAGAGAGAGAGAGAGAGAGAGAGAGAGAGAGAGAGAGAGAGAGAGAGAGAGAGAGAGAGAGAGAGCAATCTGCTACATGCCTTAGCCATGTAATTCTTACTGAAAATATGGTGAGTACTGATGTTGGCAGGACAAGAACAGCAGAAGGCAATTCCATCACTGATGACACATACGGTACAACCAGCATCACTTATATAAAGTCAAAGTACAGACTTAATTGAGGGTGGAGTAAATTTCACAACTGCTGTGAGATGTGTACTCTTGGCTCAGGGAGGCTCCCGGAAGAAGCCAGTTGTCAAGTTTGGAAGGTGTGGTTTACTTCTCTGAGTAACAAATTCAGCCCAAGAAGAAGAAAGACCTGTAATGAGTCAGAGGCACAGCCAGGAAGAAATCTACCCTTAAAGGTCACTATGGATCTAACTTTTCAGAAGCAGAACTGGAGAAACCAGTTTTACAGGCAGCACTAGCCTCCTGATATAGACTCTTCAGCTTCTCCCTCTTCACAATTATCCTTTAAGGCAGTGACTTTTGTCCTGGAAAAACTAGCCACTGCCAGTAGTGGTGCGGAGGACAGCCCCGCCCAAGGCTTCCACCTTCTCTTTTATCAGTCATTTGCTCTGGAAAGTCCTGTAACTCATTCTTCCCCGGCAGGCACTTCTCGTTCCTGGAAGTGCTCCTTTTTGGATCTATAGAAAGAAATAAAAGAGTGGAGCAGGACTGAGTGGGCTGCTGAGTGATGTAGGGCAGGACTCCCTGGTCTAGAACTCCATGTTGATGACAATCACTTCTAAGGAGGGCGAGGCTTCGGGAACTGCAGGGATGTAAAGAGTATAGGAGAACACAAATCCTTATAAAGTAAAATTCTGGAACTATATTCTCTAATATCATGGACTCATAGTGACATATTTGAGTGAGAGTCTATGACCATAACACGAAATTACCTACAGTCACAGGATCCTAACAAACTCGGGAATTGCTTTTTGGGAAGGTTCAGTACTCCCTCAGGGATATTTGAAACTGGAGACTGAAGTTGCAGAAACTGCTGGAGTGCTCCAGGCATTTAGAAGGTGTGGGGCATTTAAGTAACAATGCTGAACTTCCAGCCTGCAGAAAAAAAGCAACAGAGACAGGGGTTATTTTGAGTGAGGATACCACTCGGTTACCATAGATCCAGTACAACAGAATATTCCCTCCTATCCTTCTAGCATTAGATCCTATGTTTTGTTTTGTTTTTTAAATTTGATGGATCAAATTATTTGAAAATACAATTAATTGAATATAGTTGGATTTAGTATGTGCAAGCCAGACAGGATCTCAATATGTTGAGGCCAGCTCAAACTGGCCTCACACTGACTGTGTAGCTGAGGATGGCCTTGAACTTCTGACTCTCCTGCTGCAATTACAATCGTATACCACCATGCCCAGTCACATGTGACTGAAGATTAAACTCAGGAGTCCCTGCATGCTAGGCGAGCTCTTTGTCAATTGAACTACAGCCCCATCCTTAAGTTGTTTATTTCTTTACTAATTGTTTCAGGGCTGTTTTCAAATATGAGAAGCAATATAAACACCAAGGAGTGGACCCAGTTCTCCTCTCTCTCTGTTCCCCTAGACCCAATCCCAAACACTGCAACAGATCACCTGGTACAGCCTTCCTTCCCTCCTTCCCTCATTTTCTGTAGATCCCACAGACAATCCCCTCCTAACTCCCCCACCCTCAACTCATCCCAGTGTCTCAGTCTGCAACACCGAATACATTCCCTGTGAACACACAAGCTGAGCAGGTCAGGAAACCAGACAACACGCAGCCATCACACTCCCTGAGAATCCAGAGGAAACAGAAATCAAGGAACAAAATACCCACACATAAAAGACAAGCTGGGTAGGAGTCCAGCTATCCTACCACAGCAGGCACTGAATATTCTAACATAGCTGAAGAACAAGAAACGACTTTAAAATCAAGTAGATGATGATGATGATGATGATGATGATGATGATGATGATGATGATGGAGATTCTTAAAGAGGAAATGAATAAATCCCTTTTAAAAACCCTAAAAAATTACAAACATTGGGAGGGAAAGAATAAATCCCTTAAAGGAAAGCCAAGAAAATACAAACAGGTGAAGGAAACAAAACTATTTAAGACCTGAATATGGAAATAGAAATAAAGAAAACACAACCTGAGGGGATCCTGGAGAAGTGAGCAGGAAGACACAATAGAAGAAATTGATGTACTTGTCAAATAAAATGTTAAATCAAAAAATTCCTGATACAAAACATGTAGGAAATCTAGGACACTATGAAAAGACCAAACCTAAAAATCAATGGAGTAAAGGGAGAAGTAAACCTAACTCAAAGATCCAGAAAATATTTTCAACAAAAATCAGGGGAAAAAAATTCCTAACTTGAAGAGGAGATACCTATAAGGTACAAGCATCATAGAGACTGCCAAGTGATAGGACCAGAAAAATGTTCCCTCACTACATGACAATTGAAACACTAGATTTACACAAAAAAAGAAATAATATTAAAAACCGCAAGGAAAAAAAGATAAGCAACATATAAAAGCAGATCTATTAGAATTACACCTGACTTCTCAATAGAGACTCTAAAAGCCAGAAGGGCTTGAGCGGATGTACCGATTCATCCTTCCTTCCTTCCTTCCTTCCTTCCTTCTTTCCTTCCTTCCTTCTCTCTCTCTCTCTCTCTCTCTCTCTCTCTCTCTCTCTCTCTCTCTTTTTCTCCCTCCCTCTCTCTCTTTACTTTACATCTGGATCCCTGCCCTCCCTCCTGGTCATTTCCCACAATTCTTTCCTCCCCTGCCCCTTCTCCTGAGAAGGCTGTCCTGGGTACACACCTCTACCCCACAGGCGCATCAAGTCTCTGCAGGGCTAAGTGCTTCTTCTCCCACTGAGGCCAGACAAGACAGCTGAGTTAGGGGAACAGATTCCACAGACAAGCAACAGCTTTTGGGATAGGCCTCACTCCAGTTGTTTGGAATCCACATGAAGACCAAGCTGCACATCTGTTGTATATGTGTGGGGAGACTAGGTCCAGCTCTTTGGTTATATGCTCTTTAGTTGGTGGTTCAGTCTCTGAGAACCCTCAAGGGTCCAGATTAGTTGACTCTATTGGTCTATCCCTTTTGCGGCCTTCGGTCCTTCCTCTACCTCTTCCATAACAGTCCCGAAGCTCCATCTAATGTTGTGGGTGGAGCCTCTTAGAGGACAGTCATGCTAGACTCTGTCTGCAAGCATAACAGAGCATCATTAATAGTGTCAGGGGTTGGTGCTTGCCCATGGGTCTCTAGTTGGGCTGGTATTGCTGGGGTTGGTGCTTGCCCATGAGTCTCTAGTTGGGCTGGTATTGCTGGACATTACCTTAGCTTCTGCTCCATGCCCTTTCCCTGTATGTCTTGTAGGTAGGATACATTTTGATAAAGTTCAAGGCTAGATGGGCAACATAGCAATATTCTGTCTCAAAATGAAGCTTACCAAAAAAAAAAAAAAAAAAAAAAAAAAAGAAAGAGAGAAAAAGAAAAAGAGGAAGCCAAAACAATAGATCTCACAAAAAATAAAAAACAAAATAAAACAAAACCCAAAAAACAAGCAAATAAAACAAACAAATGAACAGGAACAACAACTGTATTTGATTGACCTATATCTTTTGTCCTTTAATCTAGAAGGGTAAGCTAACATTTTCTGTAAAGGACTTGGGCCAGGTATAAATGTAAATATTTACATATACAACAACGTCAATATTTTAGGCTTGTAATACTACATGTATTTCAGCTACCCTAGTGTGTTGTAGTGCCTCAGCCAAAGCTGTAGACAGTATAGAAATGAATGAACGCAACTGTGCTTCAATAAATTTATAGTAATTTCAAATACCAAAAAAATTAATAAAATAAAGTAGAAAAAGCAAGGAAGGAAAGGCTGGAGAGATGATTCAGCAGTTTAAAGTATTGGTTGCTCTTCCAAAGGCCCTGGGTTAGATTTCCAGCATTCACATGGTAACTCACACACACCTATAATTCCAGCTTCAGGGGATGGAGGGGTCCCTGTGCCAAGGCCTCTGTGGACACCAGAGATGCTTGGATATGGCACACAGACACAGATTCTGTCTATACACACACATAATAATTTTTAAAAATCTTATTTTTGAGGCTGGAGGTGTACAATAGTAAAGTGTTTGTTTAGCACAAACCAGACAAACAAGGCCCCGTATGTAATGCTAAGGGCCTCAACCCACACCCACACTGTAAACTCTATTGTCTTTGGCTCTTTCTGTTCACAGCTGACCTTAAAAGGCATGGAAATATCTGATCCCACCTTGATTTCCTTCTGGGCCAGTGTTCAAAGCAGAAGCTAGTGGGTGTCCTCTTGGAGCAGATGGGATTTCACAAACAGGCAGGGCTTGTATGGCCCTGGCATTGTCTCCTGGGCCACTCGCTTCCTCTTACTGGATACCATTTGCAGTACATGTTGTACTATTGAAGCAAACAAATGGACAATTTATCAAATACGAGTTATATAAAAAATGAGCCACTATATCTGGGAGTTTAAGTTAGTGGTAGAATATATGTTTAGTCATGAGTTCAATTTTTGTTCTCTCCCCAAAAGACAAAATACATTGAAATGAGTTCTGCATAGTCAATATGGACAGAGTAAATATATAAACAAAAAAATGGCCACAATGAAGCTGGAAAGATGGCTCAGCAGTTAAGAGCACTGGCTGCTCTTCCAGAGGACTTGGGTTCCATTCCCAGTGCTCACATGATAACTCAAAACCATCTGTAACTCCAGTCACGGGGAATCCGATCTTTTTTTTCTGGCTTCTGCAGACACTGCACATATGTGGTGCACTGGTACCCATGTGGGCAAAACATTCATACATACAAAAATCATTTTAAATTGTGGCCACAAAGCAGAAAATAAATTCGGATGGATTTCTTTGAACGTAGTGACAGCACAAACAGCCAAAGAAATAATTCGGTCAATTCCCATGCAAGTACAGGAGCAAGAAGCCCAGGAAGGAACGCCATCAGAACACAGTGGGTCAGGGTTCACAGGACATTAGGCACAGCGACATGGCAACAGATTGAATCCCAACAGAAGCGAGCTTTAAGGTCACTCTTCGTCTCCACAACTATGCACAGAAGTAAGACGAGAGTACCACAGAGATTTATCTCCTCAGAACGCCGGAGACTGCCGTCCATCACTGCTGAATCCTGATAGATGTCTCTGTCCCTGGGTGTCACTGCCCTTGAGGGAGTGACGTCTCACCTCTGACAGTGTCTCTGCAGTGAGGGCTGATCTCAGCACTGTCTTTTGCTCCACAGCAGTTGTATTCACTGTCATCTTACTTCTTATCTCTTTGTTTCTTTGGGACTTTATGCCTTATGTTTGTGTTGTCATAAAATCTGAAATAAATCTCCGCTGCTTAATGAAGGGTTTCCTCCCCCTCAGTTGTAAAACACTAAAATGATTGTCATGTGACTGAATGAGAGGGAAAGAGAGTCAGCATGAGGTCTTGTGCATGCTAGACAAGTAATCCATCACTAAGTTACATACACACGCACACACACACACACACACACACATGCACACACACACGCACATACACGCACGCACACACACACACATGCACACACACGCACACACACGCACACACACACACGCACACACACACGCACACACGCACATGCACATACACATGCACACACACGCGCGCGCACACACACACACACACACACACACACACACACACACACACGCACGCATACACTATGCACTCTCAAAACCCAAGCCCACATGTCCTCTTCAAAACAAAACAAACCTCACTTTAGGAATTACTGTAGGGCTAATTTATAAGTTCTGCCCTGAACATTTGTGATACCATTGACCTATGATACCATTATTCCATGATGGCCCTAAAGGCTGCTCTGGGTTGCTGCACCCTGCAGTTAGGAAGCCACCCTATCATTCACTACACGCCTTGCCTTCTAGGGCTGGGTTCTTATTGATAGTACTTAATTTGCTGTGGCATGATTGTTCCAGATACCCTGTAGTGTGAAATAACACCATACACATTAACCAATATGAGAGATTAAGTCGCATAGGACACACACCAACACACTTTAAATTGTAGAGAGCACTTTTCTGATGGTAATTGTAGTAACGTAAGCATGACTGTGACATTTTTTTTAAAAGAATGTGGCCATGGAATGTCTTCATCAGAGTCCCTTGATGTGCCTGTTAAAAACCCAGGTTCGTACTTTTTTGTCCCCTGCTTTGCTCCAAAATCTACTGAATTAGAACCTTATTTTTAAGCAAGTTCCAGGTTGATCCTGGGCCTGTTTGAATTTGACCCCCAGGGTATCTATTTCACTTTAGAGTCTCTTTTCAGTCCTGTATTTTGAGCATATAAAAGTCAGCATGGAGGAAAAGCACTCTCTTATCTGTTCCCAGGGGACTCTCCCGGTTGGTTCAGGGCTTTGCTGGAATTTTCAGGTCTGGCTTTGAGCTTTGACTCATAGTATTAACTGCTTGCTCTCTTCCTTGGACTTCAGTCACCGTCCTGAAGCACACAACCCGTGGATTACCATGTCCAGCTCTCCCTACTAATTCTGATTTCTCATGGTTCACGAGAGAGATCCCTACCAACGGGCCCCGCAGTTTAGACAGCCTCTTCTCTCTGCTCGGACAAGACACAGAAAAGTACAGCGTGTACTCCTGACAAAAAAAAACAGGAACAAGATGTCAAAGAGTGGAGAAAGCGTGTTTTGTCATCGTTGATTTTATGGCTAAATAACTTTCATCCTGCTGTTCACCCTTAATTTAGGACAAGATCTTTATGGCCACATGGAATGGAGGCCTGTTTTCTGTAACATGCCCTTCAGCTCAGAGGTACTTTTGAATGCGTTACTGGCAGTCTGACAAGGAAGAGGAAGCCGGTGTGCCCTGCCTTTGGGAACCACACCGGGTGTGCAGAGACCTGGGAGGGTTCTGATCCCCAGTGTGTGGAGTTTGCCCTAGAGCTGCTGGATTCCTTGAATAGAGGAAGTAGTCATTTGTCATTGCAGACATTTGTAACCATTGCTAAGGTTTCTTAGATGCTGACAAGTGAGTCTTGGTTTCCATATAGGGATCTTCCTGGTAGTCTGTTTATTCAGTGCAGAGTGCCAGTTGGACTGGTCCACAGAAATGTAGAAAGAAAAAAAAATCCCCCTCATTCATTCATGTGTGTGAATACATGTGTGCATGTGTGTACATGTGTGCCTCCATGTTTGTGCTTGCATACATGTGCATGTGTATATATGTGCATATATGCACACGTGTGTGATTTATATGCTTCCATGCTTACATATGTATATGTGTATGTGAATGTATGTGTGTACATGTATATGTTTTTGTACCTGTATGTATTTCTGTGGGGTGGGGTGGGGGTGGGGGTGGGGCGTGGTGCTGCACCAGTCCAGAGGAGATAGCTGATGTTTTTAGACCCAGTGTATTTTAGGTAGCCTCAAATGTACCTTGACTGCTGAGCTGCCAGATTTTTCATTTCTCTTTTGCAATGATTGTAAAACTCTCATGCCATTTTTAAGAAATATATTCAGATAGCACACTTCTTGTGTAGTGTATGTTTGTCCCAGCCGAATCCCATACACACTTGGCCAGGACCCATCGTCCCTCAGAGACTGGGGTCCCCGAAAGAAACCCCAGTCTGCGGCACATTAACTTGGTAGTTAGAAGTGTGAGACATTAAGAAATAAATACAGTTTAAAAATCCAAATGTAAACTGTTGCAGGAAATATTAAAAATGAATCCACCCTGCAAACTCTCCTTCCCGCCAGACCATGTTCTAGTGCTGGCACCGTCTGGCCACAGCACTATGTCCCGGCGGGCTCTTGCTATTTTCTCCCAGCTAGCAGCAACATCTCACTCACATGCAACGCTTTACACACGCCCCGACGATCATTCACCGAAGGCCTAGAACCTGGTAAAGCACGACTCTTAAGGCTTAGTTATCTAATCAGGTTTATATAATAATAAGATCATAATTTACAAGATGCCGATACAGTAATTTCAGAGCCCAATGATAAAGACAATGTTTTAACCCAATTATCCTAACCTTGCAAAAACCTTAACTTGGTTGTTATAACCATGCAGGGTCTGAATCGTCCTCTTCCTCTGCCTCCGTGGTGATCAACTCTGCTACCTTCCTGCTCTCTGTCCTTTTCCCTCCTCAACTTGTAGCTCCACCTCTCTATTCCTGTCCAGTCACAAGCTTGTCACTGCCCTAATGTGACTGGACAGAGGAAGTGCTTCAACAGTAAAGTACCTCAAAGTGGTCAGAGTCGCCTGCTTTCCTCCCTGTTCTGAAGGGAAGAGGTGAGCAGGAACATTGGCTTAGGACTCCAAACTGCCTCTTATTAGGTTTGTGATTTGATAGAGTAACCTGGCTAAGACAAAAATGAAGTAACATAGTTATCACACCCGTGAAGTAACATGGCCACAACAATAGCCTTTCACTCACCAAGTGAGGTTTCCTTTGCTGCCCTGTTCTCGTTTGCTTGTAGACCTCCCTTTATCTATCAGGAATGTAGTCAAGTCTTAAGATATGACCAAGAGAAATATGTGTGCCGGTCACATGGTGTTTTAGCTACTGTTCTGTTACTGTGAAGAGACACTATGACCAAGGCAGCCTATACAAGAGAGCATTTAATTGGGGGTTGCTTGCAGCTCAGAGAGTTAGTCCAAGATCCTGGCTGGGAGAGCATCCGCAGGCAAGGAAGCAACGAACTGAATCGGTAACTGAAAGCTTTATGTATTGATCCACAGGCAGGAGGCACAGAGAGTGAGACTGGGCTTGGTCTGGAGCAGTAGCTGAGAGTGCACATCCTATCAGCAAGTAGAGAGAGAGAGAGAGCTTGGAATGGCATGGGCTCTTGAAATGTCAAAGTCCACACCTAGTGGCACATCTCCTCCAACACAGCTACATCTCCTAACCAAAAAGTTTCTCCAACCAGGATCCAAGTATTCAAATATACGACTTTATTGGTGCCATTGTTATTCAAATCCTCAATTAAAAACAAAACAGGGCAGTTAATTATGAAAGGGAGCCATGCTAGATGATTATGCTGCAAAGGAGCTCTTGGCCTCCTCTTGGCAGAGGGCTTAATGCTCCACCCTAGCTAGGGATATGTTGGACCATCTCTGGCACTAGCGTGCACTGGATTTCTCTCAAGGGGAGAAACCCAGTATGCTTTCTCTCTATTGAAGTTCTGTACTAGCTTGTAAACACTGGCAGTTAGGCAACAGGTAAGAGAGACTCGCTGATGGAGGCCCTATTATGCCAGCACTGGCTTCTCTCCCAGGTTCCATAAAGACCAGCACGTTGCTGATGGTAAAGACTGGTGTAGACGCCAGGATGTACCCTGTTTTAAGTTACTACTCTGGTCTAAGCTATTCTACAATATATGTAATAGTGGCTTTTAGGCTGAGCCCTGTGCTGAGTGACTCCATTTAACAAAGTAGTTGTTGGTTCCATTATCAGTAAATATTCAGAGACGGAATGGCTTCATATAATTTGTGCCCACAGATACCATTGCCAACATAGATAAACTGACAAATTTTTCACATAGATTAAAAAAAAAAGTACTACCACAACTATAATGAAGTAATTAAGGGCACGTGGGCACATGGGTGTATGAGAGGTATACCAGGACAACCAGAGCCACATGAGCTTATTCCAGACTGATGAAGGACACAGCCCTCTTCCTTAGATTACATAAAAGGAGAGACACCTAGCAATGAGGGAGTGATGACTCACAATGACCTGCCGTCTAACTAGATCTGTTGCATATTCTACATTATTTCTGGGGAGATGTGACAGAGGAGGAATTGATGGCAGACCAAAGTTAGGAAATCACCAAAGTGCAGCTTGATAAACTGTGGTGATTTGTATATGCTTGGCCCAGGGAGCGGCACTATTAGGAGGGCATGGCCTTATTGTTCCTCCCTGCTGCCTGTCTTCTCCCGTCTGCCTTTGGATCAGGATGTAGACATCTTGGCTCTTCCAGCACCATATCTGCCTACATACTGCCATGCTTCCTGTCATGATCATGATAATGGACTGGACCTCTGAACCTGTAAGCCAGCCTCAATTAAATGTTGTCCTTATAAGAGTTGCCTTGGTCATGGTGTTTCTTCTGAACAACGGAAACCTTAACTATGACATAAACCAAAGGGCTTCATTGGGGTTACTTATAAGAATATAGGTGAGAGGTGTTTTATGGGAGTTGACATGACTCAAATAAAGCTGTATCACCCCAGTATGGGCAAACTCACGAGTATTGGAAACCTGGGGTACACTGCACAAGGTGCATGCTGGAGAATGTCTTTTCCAGGTATTTCAGTTGGTCTGAGTCTCTCTCTGCCTTTCAGTTTTCAGGAACTTCCTGAAGCCACTGAATTTTTTTACTTCCTGAGCTTAAGGCACTTTCCTGCAAGATAGGGTGTCTTACCCACCTCTCCTTAGAATGTCCTACCATTTCACCTCCCTTTTAACCTCCTGTTTCTTAATAGGCACCCTTCCAAGATGTAATGTTTTCTCTCAGAGGAAGTTGCTACACAATGCATACAACACAAGATCTACAGGCTGAGAATGCCTAACAGTTATGTGGGACTTTGCTTTACATGGTCCATTTTCTAGAATGGATCTACATGCTCAAATGACCTGTTTCTCAATGCATCCAAAACCCTTAAATTGGCCTCCCCTTCACTTACCTTGAACCACTGCTGGCTTAGCTTGGTTGCCTCCAGCTGCTCTCCTGCTGGGTTCCTTAACATCTAACCTAACCGTGTTGTTGGGTTTTTTGAAGACACTTAAAAAATATATATAATCAGAGGAAAATGAAATCTCAAAGGTCTCTAGTTTTGGTAGAAAAAAAAATCAGGTTTGTGAGTCCCATGATTCTCCCTTAATCTGGGCCTGGGGGAGTTTCTTGTTCTTGATTCTATTCATTTGATAGGTGGAGAACGCAAGCTTTTTGTATCTACTCTTTGGATGTCAGCCTCAAACTCCTGAGTTCTGAACCTTGCTAAACACAGCATAAAATGGTGATTTTCTGAGAGCCAAAGAGAGGGCTAATTGAGGAGTGATGCTTTTTGCAGAAGCAGCTCAGAGCCTGCTTCACCGGGATTGCATGATCTGCAAAGCTTCCTCTCCAGCTTATCACAGCCAAGATTGAGATCTGTCCCCATTAGGTCGGTAACAATCGTTGTGAAATAGGACAAGGAACTGGGGTGTTGAGTTACAAAAAAGCCCTGCACTGTCTCCTTCTACCCCAAACATAATCGGCAGGTAAAATTTGTGATAAGCTGTATATGGCCCCAAGAAGGAGTCAGATTCCAATTTCTGGAGAACCTGGGAATGTTCTCTTACATAGTCAAAGACTGTTTCCATAGACATTGCCATGTTTAAAAATCGTGAGATGGGAATATTATCTTGGATGACCCAGATGAGCCCCAAAGGCAATCCAAATCTTCCTAAAGGAAGAGAGGAGGAGACGTGATACAGAGGAGGGCAAGAGCTCACATCCACTAAATGTGATCCTCATTTGGAGACAAAGGAAGAGACCCAGGAAGGAGTGCAAGGAATGTTCTGGAGGCTGCAAACAGCGAAGGGCTGGGTGCCACTCACAGGCATGTCCATCTTTTTGGCTCTGCAACACAACCTTGTCACCTGCAAAGTCCATGCTCAAGAGTTGGACAATTGAGTGACCAAAACAAACAAAAAGGAGTCTCATAATCTTTTAAATAGTTTCCCCCAGTCAAGATGCTGTTTCCCTTTTCTCATCTCCTTGGGAGCAGATCTGATTGGCAGTGTTGAGAGACAATACCAAGTCGGTTTCCTCAGTGAACCCCCTGGGGTTTCATTTTATTTTGTTTCCTGCTGGAGACTGAACCAAAGCTTTACAGAGCTCCATGCCCTGCCCAGCTCCACCTGCTCGGTGTTTTTAATGAACGGTATGAAAGCAAAACTCAGAACAGGAGCTTCTTTCTGTTCCAGACAACCACGTTTGGGTAGAGGTCGACACTCCACTTGGGGGTCTTCAATCAGTTCACTGCTTTAATGTATTCATGGATGGCATCTCCATCCCATGTAGCTCATGGTGCTTCCAAGTCTTAAGTTTCTCAATGGTTTACTAGGTCAAGTTAGGGTCCTCCTGTCAGGGATCTCCTCTTCAGTTACAATAGCTCTTTTTCCTTGGACAAGATACTCTGCTTGTTGCACCTACTGATACCCCTTCTAGTCTCTCTTTCTGTTGTTCTTTTTCCTTCTCTTCCTCCCCTTCTTACTCCTTCTTTTTACTATCTTTCTCAGTTGTTTTTTTTTTCTCCTAATTTTTTATTTAAGACAGGGTCTTCCTATATAGACCACGATGTCCTGAAATTACACAGAGATCCTCCTGCCTCAGCTTCTCAAATTCTGGCATTAAAGGTGTGTACCACCATGCCCAGTACTATCTTATTTTTGAGATAGGGTTTCTCACTGAACCTGAAGCTTTTTGATTTGTATAAACTAACTGGCCTGCAAGCCAGGATTCTTCCTGTCACTACATCCTCAACTGGGTTACAGTGTGTGCTGTCATTCGGGGGCTTTCCCAAGTGGCTTCTGGGAACTTGAATTTAGATCTTCTTTTCCAGTACTTTATCTTCTAATCCATCTTCTGAGCTCTTTCTTCATTCTTATAGATGTTCATTTAATGGTATTGGCAGGATTTAAATAAGAAGGAAAGAAAAGTGTGTGGTTAATTTATTTGCTTAATCAGAAATCAGCATATATGCCACTGGAGAGAGAGAGCTCAGCAGTAAACTGTATCCTGTTGTTGTAGAGGGTAGGAATTCAGTTCTCAGCACCTACACCATCTGTAGGTCCAGCCCCAGGAAGTTCTGATGCTACTGCCCATGATGGGCACCAGCACACCCTCTGCCACATGCACATTATTAAAAATAAATCTTAAAATTAAATCAATCAGCCGTTAATCTCAGTGTTTCAATTTATTTTTTTCTGTTTGTCTTTGAGGCAACATGTAATGGA
The DNA here is from genome assembly GCA_019843815.1 of Montemys delectorum. Classification (NCBI taxonomy): domain Eukaryota; kingdom Metazoa; phylum Chordata; class Mammalia; order Rodentia; family Muridae; genus Montemys; species Montemys delectorum. The sequence continues at coordinate 61,025 of JADRCD010189999.1, forward strand.
ATTACTTAAAATAATTTTTTGAGTAGGAAAAGCAGAATTTTATGACTGTCTTCTCGTGCTTCCCTGCCAGGCGGAGGAACAACTTTGACACGTGATAAAATGTGTTTCATCTTAGGTGTGTGGACTGGGGAGCTTCAACCAAGAAAAGAAAATCAGGGACGGGGAGACATTCAGGTGTTTTAATATTAAGTTGAACGAAGAGACACAACTGCAGAAAAGTAAATTCTATTGGAGGCTAAGGGAAAATAGGAGTTATTTGAACAGGGTTTATTTGTACAGAATTCTGTTTGTTATGCCTCCCCACTGAGGAGCGTTCTTTTTTTCCTAGTCTTCAGTGTGAGTTTTTTTTTTTTTTTTTTTTTTTTTTTTTTTTTTTTTTTTTAAATTCTCCTGTTTCCAGGGAGAAGAGGATGAAGAGGATTCCTTTCCTCAGTATCCACTGCTTTTCAAATGCCTTCCACTCAAAATAACGCTCACACCAAAGTGGCACATTTTGGGAATTTTGTAAATGGACCGACAAATGAAGATATTCTAAAAGATTCTTTTGTTCCTTACCTTGGCTATCAAACTATGACAGAATGCCTCCCCAAAATCGGAATGCTCTCAGGAATTTCATATGACCAGAAGAAAAAAGGCTCGAGCCTGCAGCTATGCAGAGGGGAACTTGTCTCTAGAAACTGATTTGCACCTCTTCAGACCGCCTTGCGGGAGACAATGATTTGCAGGTCAGTGGTTTGCTGGACCCTACCTTGACCATGGCTATTCATGCACTCCCCAGGCCTTTACTAACAGCTCCTGACAGCACTTCCTGAAGACAGACGGGGTGGGAGGCGTCAGCAAATCTCTGTCTCTCTTCTTACTGAGGTGCCAGTAGTGAGGGGGTCAGAGACCAAGCTCTACACCACCATCCTAGCCTGAACAGGTACCCAAGATGTTTGAGGACTCCAATTCAGGCTGAAATGGAACTTGCTGCATTAATGGCAAGAATTTCAGGACTATTGGAGTAGAGATTTTGTTAACTGTTTTAATACAGGCTTACACAGAAGCCTGGAAGAGAGAGCGTTGCTCAGACGAAAATGAGAAAGAGCCAGAAGTATAGGTGCAGGCTACTCACGAGAGTCACGCTTCAAGGCATCACTGGTGAGAAGATGAGGGCACATGCCACGCCCTCACCCTTAGCAGCCTCGGGACTTTTATGGACCTTAACTCAGTCTCTGAAAGAACTTTAAGATTTGCCAGTTTGTGAGGCAGAGTTGGTGATTTCATCAAGGGTATCTCAATGTAAATGTAAGCACAAGGGTGGAGAGACAGACAAGGGCTCAAAAGACAGCACGCACATCCGGGAACAGGGGGGTGATTGAACCAGCCGGTCTCCGATGATTCACAGTGAGGTAAAGTGTGCCCTGTGAGTGGACTCACAGGAAGAACTACTTATAACTTACCATCGTATGCTTAGACATGATTGGGCATGCACATGATTAATAGCAGATGCATCATGGGAAAAGACAGGCCTAGTGAACAAAAGCTTGCTTAACTTAAGCCTATCAATGAGAACAGGAAAGCAAGGGCTGGAGAGACGGCTCAGCAGGTACGAGAACTTCCTGTTCTTCCAGAGAGCAGGAAGTTTCTAGCATTCATGGCGGATACCTATAATCCCATCCAGCTCCAGGGACTATGACACCCTCTTCTGGCCTCTGAGGGTACTGTACTCATGTGGACTCCTTTAAATCAGGCCGTGCTCTCCTCTGTTGTGCGAAAGCTGTGCTCTGGGTGACTCCACTTTACAAAGCAGCAAATTGAGAGGCAACATGGCTGTACACGTAGACACCACCAACTGACCATCACCACCCGAAGCACAGACTGCCAAATAGCTTATTCTTAAATTCGGAAAGGTCCCAATTATAAGCTTATCAAAGAAGATTAGAAACACATGAACACATGGCTTCCTCAAAACCACACCAGAAAAACCAATGGGCTCTTCAAAACCATTCCAGAAAATCCAGACCCAAGAACCTCTCAAACACACAGGCCAAGGAAGGGTGAGATCTCTTACCTAGACCCCCCTAAAAGACACTTAATACCACGATAAAGGATGACAGTCCGGGCAACTGTCATCTGTTTATCTAGTACGCAGGCAGAGACTTCTTGTATGTCCCCAGGGCTTCAGCTCAGCAGGGTCCTCACTGCTTAAAACGTCCCTTAGGAGCTTCCATCTGTTGGTCCATCTGTCTGTACCTACGGACCAGGTCTTCACTACTGTCATCCTGCGTTTCTGCCCTACCTTGTGGTCCCTTGGCTCAGTTCAGCGCCACCAGCAACTGTCCAACTGGATTTTAAAACTACCTGTAGTACCTGTATGTGTATCAGTTCTTTGTAAAGCCTTGGAGAAGCTACGGGGCAAGAGACTTGGAAGGACTTTTGTATTCCTAGACTTTTGGGTCAGGTGGACACCTTGTCCAAAGCTCCTGCCTCAGTTTCAGGTGTGTCACACTTCATAGCCACGCAAATGCACGGCTTCTCAAAGCATTACCTAACTGGAACCATAGATTAAAGCATACTTTGGCGCCACCTTATGGTACATGGGCAGAATTGCACCTACTTAAACAAGTACATTTTTGTGTGCATTATACATTCATTTCTTTTCTCAAATTTAATATTATAAAAGCGATAACCATATTGGATGACATTCAAATAGATGATTCAGCACGGACAAATATTTGTGAGAAAATTATATATAATTTTTGTTGAATTTCTCCTCTGTATCTATCACAGGATACCCTAAGACTAGTTTGGAATGAGGCACATGAAAACCACTTTGTATATAGTACAACTTATGGGGAAGTCAGAAAGCCATGGATAAATCACAGGGAGCAGAAGAGTCAGCTGCTGGCGGGTATGGCAGTCAGAGCTGAGAAGGTCCTGACCACGTACCAGGTCCTGATTTACTCCTCTCATATCCCTGTGAGGTCAGCACCATAACTATCGCCAGTTTACAGACTAGGAAAGGGAGGCAGAGAGATTTAGTGGCTGCTCAGGGTCACACTGTTAACTAAGTAGCCCAAACAAGGTCTGGCTTTTGAACCCATGTATTTGGCTATAGTGTCTACAGTTACTAGGTTACTGTCTCTAACGTTAAGACAGTAGAAGGAATAGCATATAGTTATTGAGTAATTACTGTGTGGAGTAAGTGGTCACATGTTTCATCTTATTTAAGCTTTGCACTGACTTTATGAGGAACATATGGTCTCATTTCAGAAATCAGAAACCCAGCGTTAAGCAAGCTAGCTAACTTGTGCAAGATCACAGAGAATAGTTGACTCTTGATCTGCATTATTTCACAGCACAGTTCTTTGGTGGTAGAGGAGCTGGGATGTCAGGCAGGGGGAGGAGAGGAGAGGAGGAGAGGAGAGAGGAGGAGAGGATGAGAGGAAGGGAAACACACACACATACACACAGAGATAGAGAGACAGAGATAGAGGAGGAGACAGAGACAGACAGAGAGAAACTTTGCTGTCCTGCTGTGTACGTGGCTGGTGTGTCACTTGCCAATCTCCCAACTTAGCTTCTTGACTCTGGGCATAGAAGTGGATCCAATGCCCAATGACAGCCCCAGTTCCTAACCACACAAACACATGGCCACTCATGGCCTCTTAATGCATGTGACAAGAAAAAAAAACCTAGTCTTTTAACTGAGATGGCTGGAACAAGAGTGCTTTATATTCCTTTTGTATTTTGGACTATTTGCAAATATGTAATGATGCATCTCACTTTTATTTCATATGCACCTCATATATAGCCCAAAGGCAATTTTAAATAATTTTAAAAGCAGGGCACACAAATTTGAATAAACATGGATTTTTTTGCCTTCATGGAAGAGACACACAAATGTATAATTATAACATAATTTATAATGTAGGATCTCATTATGGATACCCTGGCTGGCTTAGAACTTACTATGCAGACTAGACTACCATCCAACTTGTGGGAATCCTCTTGGCTCTGTCTCACAAGGGCTGGGATCACAGGTATGTGTCACTGGGCCTTGTGTGTACAATACTTTTAAAAGCATTTAATATTTAAAATTATGTGTGTGTGTGTGTGGTTGGGGAGGTCCCTAAGGAGGCCAGAAGAGGAAATCAGAGCCCCTGAAGTTACAAGAAGTTGCCAGTGGCCTGATGTGAGTTTGGGGAACTGAACTCAGGTCTTGTAAAAGAGCAGAAGGTTCTCTTAGCTGCAGAGACATCTCTCCAGCCCAGTATTTTTAAATTAGCTCTGTCTTTACTGTAATTTGTTGCATGGGTTCCAACGTGAAAATTTCTACTGTTTCGATGCCAACGCTCAAAAATGTTTCCAATGTTTAAACATCGGGTTTTAGACATGGTTTTTAGATCAATGAGATTTCTCTCATCCCAGACAGGCATTTCCCAGTTTGTTGTTGGAGGATTATGAAAGACCTGGGAGCAAGCAGAGTAGAAGTAGATGTTAGTACACAAAGTTAAAGAAGTAAAGAGATAAAAGTGCCCCAAAGTCAGAGACTTTTTCAAGCGAAAACCACCTTGACAACAAGATTGAACTGTCTGTCTAGGGGCTTTTTATAAGGATTATGATTGGAACTGGGATAATTTCTAGAACACTGATGAATTCTTTGAACATATTGAAGGCTGAATCAATCATAGGGCTATACAATCTGTGTGTCTTCTGGCCTAACCAGGAAGTGATCATGGACAGTTAAAGGCAGCTGAAGACCACTCCAGCTTCTTTGTGAGCCTCTGACCTTGTCTGTCTGTTAGCTGTAGCCAGTGTTGCTACTGCTGACCCTGGAGGAGCTGCTGGCTGCTAATCACATTGTGCTCTTTGGTCTCACATTTATTTGACCTGCTTTATGGTATCACCGTGAAACTGACTCCAATCACAGCTACGGAGATGTAGCTTCATTTGTCCTTGGTCACTTCCTATTTAATGCCTTGCTCACATGGTGGTCTAGGGGACTCTCTTTCCTGAAATAGGTGGAGAGTTTTTAGAAACTATACTTACTTACAGTTTAGTCTGTTATAATCAGCTACATAAGAAGCAAAGGACATGAGATGACACAGTGCCTTGTATATGTATTCTCTAAGGCACTGGTTCTCAACTTACCTATCAACCTACCTATCATTACAGTTCCTCATGTTGTGGTGACCCCCTCAACTATTAAATTATTTCATTTATTACTATTTCATAACTGTAATTTTGCAACTGTTATGAATTGTGGTATAAATATCTGTTAAGAAATCCTTGTGAAAGGGTCATTGACCCCCAAAGGAGTAGCAAAACAAGAACTGACAGCCACTGCTTAGCAGGACAGTAGTATTTGGTTTTCCCCTATAGCTGAGGTCTATGCCAGGTTTTTGTCCACCTGATCATTGTTGGGCATGGGTTCTATCTTGTGGAATGGGCCTTAAATACAATCAGAGAGTAGTTGGTTATTACTACAACACCAATGCCTGTATTGCACCAGCATATCATGCAGGCAGGTCACAATTGTAGATTGATTTAAAGCTGGGCTGGCAGCTCCCTTTCTCTGGTAGTGTGTAGAGTTCTTCCTAGTACTAGGAAAAGGTAAATAGAGGTGAAGGCTCCAGCTATGTGCCATCTCAACTTCTCTTTGTTCAGTCACACATGTAAGTGTTGTTTTTAGCAATAGTGCTAAACTATGTGTTTAAACAGTTTGCTAGAGAACAACCAATAGCCCTGGCAATAGCTATTGTGTTTTGGGAATTTCCATGGGGCCCTTTGGCCCACAACTCAGCTAGATGTACCCTATTCTTGGCACTAGATGGTTCATTTGGTTGTGAAAGTATCTAGTTGGGGCATTGTCTTCCCTGTTATTTGGTGATTCCATTTAGATTTCTTTCCTATATATTTTAAGAAGTTTCTACGGAAGTAGGATTCCATATGACCCTTCAAATGACCCTTTGTTAGTTGTCCTTCCTCTATTCCCTCCTTTACTCCCCCTTTCCCTCTCCCTCCTCATTTAACCCCCAACTCCTGCCCCAGCATAGAGACATTTTTTGAGACATTTTTTAAATACCATCTTTCTTTTTTGTATTTTGTATTTCTGAAATGGATAGCTAGCAGGATTCTGATGACATAAGTGTAACAGTGTATGTAATAAAGTGGCTGTTTTTATTTCACAGCTCATCTTGGGATATATTTAACATTTCATATACTTAATTTAGGAATTGGAAAATCACTTTCTTTAGAGTATTTAATATGAGTATTTGCATTTCTGAACATACACTCTAGTCATTTTACACATGCGTCATGTTTCAAGAGTGCCAGAAGCTACACTCCGAGGTCTAGGCTAGTCTGTGTGCTCTTCTGCTCCAGTGGTGAGGCTGACCATGTGTCCAACCATTCCTCACTGGCCACCCTCATTTGTGCCGTGGCCTGATCCTTTTCTATTCTGAGAATGTACCCGTTGACAGGAAGCCTCAGCACAACATTGGATGACAGCAGACCCTGAAGACTCATTGAGGGAAGACCAGAGAGATCAGAACTGAGGATCTAGGTTGAAAATAAGACGTCAGCTGTTCCGGGTAGTGGCTGGTTCCTGGAATCGGTTCTTGCTAGGCTCACAGCTCTTTGTGTAGATCTCCTGTTGCTCAAGTGCCTGTAATAAATACTGAAACAGACCATGGGGAGGGCAGACATGGATGGAAGGGCATGTATTCTTACACTTGAGTTTTCTAGACTCATGGTAGTTCTCATGGTTTTTTCATTGAGTCTGGGTAAGACTCATACTTCTGCTGTTTCCTCTTTAGATCTGCTAGTTAAGCTGTCTGTCTGTCTGCCTGCCTGTCTGTCTGTGTATTATTACATGATTGAAAGAGAAAGGATTTACTGGAATGCTAGATCATAATCAGAGGCAAGATCTCCAAGGTTTTTTTTTTTTTTTTTCACAAAGCTTCCAGAGGAGTGCAATACAAATACATGTCTCTCTACACTAAGAACCTTCCATCATACTGGAGGAAAATCTGACTAGGTTTAATCATTCTGTTTTCTCTTTCTATTATTGTTGTTGTTATTTTATTAGTTTCATTGTAACATTTTCACACTTATGTATCATTGCACTTGGCTCATGTTTGATGATATATCCTGCTATTACGGTTTCTGTCCTCCTTCCCCTCTGTTCTCTACCCCTTAAACAGTGCCCTTTCTGGCTTCATAGATGCATGTGTATATACACATCTGTATATGAGGGAAACTATGCAGTATTTGTCTTTTCTCCCCCATTACCCTTTCTGCTCTCTTCTCTTCCCTCCATTTAGACACCTTCCTCTTCCCTCACACCCCTCACAGTCCCTCCTTTAATTTGTTTGTTTTGTTTTGAGACAAGGTTTTCTGTAGTACATGCTAGTCTTGAATTTAAGGATGGTGTTAAATACCTGGTCCCCCTGTCTCCATCTCCTAACTGCTGAGATTATGAAATATAGTATCACATCTGATTTCCTATAATTTCAAGTTGATTGATATTTGGACTGATCCATTTGCAACTGAAGCTAGTACAATAATACAGATGGATCTATAAGTATTTTTATAGTATGCTGACATAGGGCATTTCTGGTATATACCTTGATAACCAAGATTTTATTTATTATTTTTTGTATATGAGGATACTGTAGCTGTCTTCAGGCACACCAGAAGAGGCCATCAGATCCCACTACAGATGGTTGTGGGCCACTGTGTGGTTGCTGGGAATTGAACTCAGGACCTCTGGAAGAGCAGCCATTGCTCTTAACCACTGAGCCACCTCTCCAGCCCTGGTGGTTCTACTTTTAAATTTTAAGGACTCTCCATAGTGGCCCACACACTGGCAGCACCAGGAATAGTCCCGCCAGCAAAATAAGGGTTTTCCCCCCACCAACCTAGCCAGGATTTGTTTTATTTTGTTGTTTTCTTTTTTGGATGTTGGCTATTCTGTCTGGTCTAAGATGGAATCTCAGTACGACGTTTTTTTTTTTCTTTTTTTCCTTTCCATGATTCATACATTTACATTTTTAGTGGATTTGTTAGTGTCATAGAGTTCTTATACTGCAGACCCATGCCTAAGAATCCGAAGAAAGGAAGGAAGGGTATTCATGGGCTGATTCATTCACACATCATACAGTATCTCAAAGGTAGATTCATGTTCGTTTTGATAATTTGGAAATTAAAATGAGTTGAAATTTAAATTTGTTGCCAGCTTTCAGTTTTCCAGTACAGTGTACCATTGTACAAACAGCTTCACATTTGTCTCTGCTCGAAAAACAATCTCAAACGAAATTTTGTAAGGGAAATGCATACTTATCAAGGGAGGTGGGCGGCTCTAGGTCTGAGATTGCTTGTTAGTGTTCCCAGTATCCCGGGAAAGTCTTTAGTTGGCCAAGAGCCTCTACCTTTTGTCTCGTTTCCTAACCTCTTCTTTGGAGGCTCAGATAATGCCACCACTGTAGCCTAGAAGTGGTTTGCAGCCGTGTCCAGAGTCACTGCCGATCCCTGGCCTCTTAGTTTTCAGAATGGATGTGGTCATCAACTAAATTGTAGGAAAACGTTCTCAACCATCGCCCGCTTCCCTCCTGTCAGTAGCTGGCAAGTCTGAGTTACACCTGGCAAACAGATTCATTGTAGAATAACTTCTACTCTCCATCACGTGGTCACATGCTGATAGTGATATTTCTTCTAAACTAAAGCTGCAAAACCAGGAAGTTGCTAAACGAGCTCATTAAGTGGAAACTTTATAACGCTGTGCAAACTCCCTCAAGTCTCTTTTAGGAACCACACACTCCTGGAAGGTTAATTACTAAAACTAGAAGTGTCGTGTTACTATTCTGTGGCTCTGCCTTTCCAAATGCACACCATGAAAAACACAACGAAGTTGATGGCAGAGCTGGCTGAGACAAATCTATAACTATTCAATGGCCAGCATCTTTAGACATTCTGCCAGATGCAGGATTCTCACCAAAGGTCACGCAAGATCCATGGCACTTCTGAGGGTGGTAGTGAATCTTTGCTCACGGTGCTTTGACTGTTCCTGGGTGGGCCTGTGAACACCTACACTAGTGGACAACACACACCTGCCACAGAAGTTCACAAAAAATTTAGACATGATTGGTGGAGGCCTAAGTAGCACCTGGAGTGGGGCCTCTACTGTATGATGCTCTTTACGTCAAAGGCTGTTTGATTTTACCTGGGGACTGGCCAGTTCACAGGACATTTCAACGTTCTAATGTATAGTTCAGGTTACTTAATCAGCTGTCAAAGGATTTATTCTAAATCAAATGAGGAAAGGCTTTAATGTGAAACACAGAGAAAACATCATCTAAATAAAAATAAATATCTAAAGAAACGAGATTGCTCCCTGTCTCTTTTCTCATTTAATAGACCCAAGTTTGTTTGGATTTAATTTGTAGTTATTTTAGGCTATGATAAGGATTTACATTATAAAAAATGGCCAGATACAGATGATCCAAACACACCAACTCTTTTGACATGTTTTTTTTTCTAGGAAATCTAATGAATTTGCAACCTACTACAGTGTGTTCCTAAGAGTGGGACAAGGCAAGCTAATGAAGGTCACTTAAAATTTCATCTTTTATTTCATGCCACATGACCATGTGCACAGGGGTGGCACCTCCTGCAATGGGCTAGACCATCCTACATCAATCAGCAATCAAGAAAATGCCCCACAAGCTTGCCCATAGGCCAATCTGGTGTGGTTATTTTCTCAATTGATGTTCTCTCTTCCCAAATGACTCTAGCTTGTGTCACGTTGACATAAAACCTGGCCAGCTCTCATTGCAACTAAAGAGGGGCATAAAATATGTTAATTTTTCCAAAAAGCTGCAAAGAGCAGACAACATGGTGAAGAATTACTGGGCTGAGATCCAGCAGAGGAAGGGACCCAGGATGAGGACGTTTGACTGATTGCTTTTGCTGGAGATTTTGAGAAGAGTGTGATGGTGCTGAGGTAGGGTTATGGGAGTAGAATCTGAGTGCTTTGAGAGTACCTGAAAGTAACACCCCTCCTGCTTTCTGGACTAGCATAAAAATGTACTGGAAGTAAACCAGTTCTGGAGAAGTCTGCACTTTTCCTATCATATGGGCATCCTCTGCAAGATGCTCGGACTACAAGTGCCCTAGGTGCCTGAAGAGAAGCAAACACACCAAGGGGAGTTGCTGGTTTGAGGTCAATCCGAGCTACAGATATGGACAACACAAACTGGACCTGATGGGCTTTAATAAGAAGAGGCACAGGTTGACAGGTAGGGAGGGGGTGGGAATGGTTCTGAGAGGACACAGGGGAGGACAAGTGACTAGGATCAAAACAGTGAAATTCTCGAGAATGGAGAAGCAAGTGAAGGTGACATCCTCGTCTTAGTTAGGGTTTTACTGCTCTGAAGAGACACCATGGCCAAGGCACTCTTATAAGGGACAACACTTCATTGGGGTTGGCTTACAGGTTCAGAAGTTCAGTCCATTATCATCAAGGCGGGAGCATGGCAGTCATGGCCTTGGAGGAGCTGAGAGTTTTACATCTTCATCCAAATGAAGTCAGGAGCAGATTGGCTCCCACTTGGCTACAAGGAGGGTCTGAAAGCCCACCCCCACAGTGACACACTTCCTCCAACAAGGCCACACCTCCTAATAGTACCACTCTCTGGACCAAGCGTATACAAACCATCACAATCCTTAAGTTTACATTAGACTTTATTAATTAATGATCTATTTTGTAAGCTCTTGGGTAATAACTATTATAAAATTCAAGAATATACCTTTTAAACAAACAGGGAAAGTACCATTAAAGACAAGACAAAACCAAAATTAACTAGTACTGTGGTGGTTTGAAGAGGGTGTTTCCCATAGGCTCAGATGTTTGAACACTTGATATATAGTTGTTGTTGGTGTTTGGATATGCTTAAGAGGTGTGACCTTGCCAGAGGAAGTATGTCACTGAAAGAAAACTGTGAGGGTTTCAAATGTCACATCATTCTGAGTTCATTCTTTACTTCATGCTTGCAGTTCAAGATGTAAGCCCTCTGCTTCCTCCTCCTGCTGCCATGCCTGCCACTTACGTCTATGTCTTCCTGCATGGTGGGCTCTTACACTCTGGAACCATAAGCCCAAATAAACCATTTCTTTTATGAGTCACCCGACCATGGTGTTTTATCACAGTAATATACAAATATTATATAGGAGAGCAGGAGAGGAGAGAGCAAGAAAAAGGGGGTATAGATCTATCAAAAAATGAGAAAGTACATGACAATCAGGTTATAACTCCAGAAATATGCACACACACACACACACACACACACACACACACACAGTGATGCACAGTCACACACAATGCACACACACACTCTCACACTCATGCATAGAGACACACAGTGATACACAGTCATACACA